>CABFOV010008353.1:0-23906 GCA_902141375.1 Timema poppense
CCCACCTTTATGGGTATAAAATAAATAAGTTGTATTAAATGATTTAAATTTAAAAATAACATCTGTTTACGGGAATTTAACGCGGTAATTTTTGGCTTAGTGGCTTAGTACGCCAATTCTCTAATCACTACGCTATCCTGATGGACGTGTGGATGTATGTAAATGACGATTTCCAAATTTCCCTAACATATTCTGTCATACTAGTGAGGAATAACCCTGAACACTGAGTGACTCCTTGATAGCTCAGTAATAAGAACATACTAAGTCAAATAATCCGGTTATGATTCGTGCGTCCACGTGTCATTTTTCAATCTAAGGAATATTATATTTGTATGCCACTATAACCGGAATTAACAACTGTAATATCATGACTATTCAATTCGTCTCAATGCCTGTATTCTTTGAATGGCACTGTTTAGTGATATACTTATATTTCAAATCAGAGTTTGCCGAAAAATCACTGACAGTTATTTTTTCACCGATACTCTCTGGTCACCGTCACTCCCAGTGACTAAAACTCAAAAGTATCAGTGATTTAGATACTAGCGATCAGTGCATTGCGATACGCTCGCCAGATGGCGACAGCTGAGCACTCTCGATATCGAAAGTGATTAGCGTGACTGATAAAATACCATTTGGTGATATGGCGACTCACAGGTGCAACCAGCAGCGGTCTAATATCCTTTGCTCACATGTTTCAATAAAAAAAAATTATACTTCTATAAAGTCACACGGCTGACTCACTCACTGACTGACATTAATGTATACCCACTTCCAGATGAGCTAAAAACTTGAAATTTGGCAAACTTCTAGCTTCTAGCCTGTAACCGACGGGAAAACTCCCAAAATTAAACCTTTTAATTTTTAACCCCCAAACACATATTAAAAATGGCGGAGCAACTTTAAAGTCAGTGCGGACCTTTCTTTGGAGGTCTCTTTTGGCTAAAACGTAAGACCTATAAAAAACGGCTCTGGAATTACATTAGTTTACATCCACTCTCAAAGAAAACGCACGGGGGGTTTGGGGGTGGAGCCCCCAATGAGCAAATCGAGCTATTACTCAAAGCGCCTCTACTTGATTAATGGTGGTAGCCTTATCTCCCTAAATAGAATTTATTTACAATAATATCACATAGTATTTTTCATTAATTTACTTTACTATACCAAACACATATCCATACACTAAATAATGGGCTTACTCTTAGTATTTCAAATGAATATGTTTAGTTGAAAATATACCAAAGGAAGAAATATCAGTTTTACATGTTATGTTAAAGACTGGAGCAGTGACTAGAATTATCGATACTGACACAAACTGCGACCGCAACAAAATATCGGTCCGTCAAGACAAAGTAACTGCATTCTCATTCCATAATCACTTATATACATCACCAATGTCTTAAAATCACACTCATGGTGATCACCGATATCGGAAAAATAATTCTTTCACTTATTCTTACTTCAAATAATTTTGTAATGTTTATTTTACAACCATCTCTAAACAATGTTGTAATATTGATTTAAATTAGTTATTACAACTACGCTATTGAATAAAAATTTACATCACCAAATATCCCTAATGCACGAACCAAATTATTGAACGTAGTTGATTACTCAAATTTATAATTAATACTATGTCTATACCCGTGTCCTGGATAATATAGAATTCATCCCCAACACCTAGCAAAGTGATTGAAGCATCTATTCAACTACCTTAAAAAGTGACACTCTAGTCCTTTTTATAGTGGGGGGAGTGGGGGGCGGAGGGGGATATAGAGTCTATTTGTACAGTACAGTACAGTACAGTAAATACAGTAAGTAATGGTACGTGGTATAGTTGTGTTTATAACATAATTACTAATATAATTTGATAAATAAAAAATGTGTGTAGGCCTAATAATAACACAAAACATACAAATTATATATTCTTTATTAAACTGTACGGTGCTGCCAATATGACTTTCTTGGACCGCTGGGGAGTTACGCACGGCAAAGAACCGACTACGGTGGTTGAGTCAACAAAAATACTTACTGGTTTTGAAATAAACCACCATTTTAATGAAGCTTTCCATAGGCCTACAACCACTTTATTCTAAAAAGATTAAATAGCATCCTTCAGTAGAGTTTATTTTGTTGTAGCATAACCCACCCAGAAAAATCTTATACTCATCTTTAAGATTCGCATTACTTAATCTCGTTAATTTTAATCACTTATCTACAAAAATACAGGATAAAGATAAGTGGTATGAAGGAAATTTAACCTGTATTCGGTTGGTTGGCGTATGGGGAGCCGCAATGATATAATGTTGCCAGTGAAAGTGGGATTTACTCAAATAAAGGTGTTGGTTTCATGATTAAAAAAGTACTTTTTATCTTTAGCCTAAAAGTTAATAAAATGTATAGAATAAAAAAACAAACTAATTTGTAACTAATTAACGCATATACCCTTATTTATAGAAAATGTTAAGGCTATTTGGTTTTTGATAGGTGTACTAAATAATAAATTGCTCTAAAGGGGTTTAAAATTAAATGCCAAGTAGTGCAATTCAGAGCGAAAAAAGCATACGTAACTTTTTTTTTATGGCGACCGTCTCGTAAAACGATCGGACCAAAGTGTGTAAGCAAGCAACTTTGGAACGTGCGAAGTAAGTTTCTCCTAAGACCTGTAGTGGGAGTAGTTTTACGAGGGTGCTAAATACCGCTGTTTGGCCCTCCGGAACTATTGTGAGACCCTCGCAAATACGGTCTAGAACTGGTTGTAAAGGGGCTATTACCCTTGACCATTGTACCCACTTAATGTACAATACAACCCAGGGTAAAGTTACCTTTTGATGATCAAAGAAATGATTTTTTTTCTTCCTAAAGATTTGATCGCAATGCTTATTATATGAGCCATAAATATATACTTTTTCTTAGCACTGCTTCTTACTACCTAAGCAAGTTGCAAGCATTTTTACTAATTATTACGCTAATGAGTTAGGAAATAAGGAAGGTTGAATTAAGAAGAAGTGTACCCCCTGCTATGTGAATGGAGAGTGTAAAACCATTTAGAGAAAAAAAACCTCGGTAGGGATTCAAACCCCGACCTCACTGTCATCGGTAGTCTAATATATATTGAGAGTGACGCCTTAGACCATGAGCCACCGAAGCTGGTTGTAAATAATCGACTCTAAACAAATTCGATAGCAGGAGAGTCGATAATGTAAGGAATTGTTTTTATTAACTATTCATTTTTCAAACTATGACGTTTAACTAAATGACGGTTTAATCTAATAGGGTATATTATATCAGATAGGTTGTTTGGAAAAAGAGCACCAGCATTATCGTGGAGAGGGAGCGATAAATCACACGCAGAAAAAAAAACCCAAGCTCACTCGGTCAAGAATCAAACCCCAAACCGAACGTATGTTGTCCAAGCTGCAACATGCGAATGCGGCTGGAGTCGCAGACTTTGCGCATGCGCAGTTTGAGTTTGGTCTGTGACACGAGCCGACGGCTCTCGTGCATAACGGTAGCGTGAGTGTAACAAATTGGAACCGCGTCCAAAGTATTGAATCTAAACTTAATGGAGAGATAAGTTGGAAGAATTAAACGCAGATGGGAGGATAATCATATAATAGCCAAAAAAAGAGATAGGGTGTAATGAGGTGGACTGGATAGAACTAGATTATGATAGGGATATAATGCAGTGAGGTGAAGTGGATTGAACTAGTCTAAGATAGAGATATAATTCAATAATGTGGACTGGATTGAGCTAGTTCAACATAGGGATAGAATGCAATGAGGTGGACTGGATAGAGCTAGCTTAAGACAGATATATAATGCAATGAGGTGGACTGGATTGAACTAGTTCAACATAGGGATAGAATGCAATGAGGTGGACTGGATAGAACTAGCTTAAGACAGATATATAATGCAATGAGGTGGAACTGGAATGAACTAGTTCAACATAGGGAGTAATAAGATGGACTCGATCATAGATGCAACCAGATAAAGATAGAGATTGATGTAGGTGAAGAAATGAACTTTTGAGTTCCCAATATCTTAGAGACAGTAAGTAATTATTTGGTAAATCAAGAGTGATTTCAATTATTATTATTATTACTTAATTACATTATAATACAAGCTTTCGCACAGTTCGTGTTAGTACAGTGTGACCAACTCCTTGCAATGTGGCTACTCTTTAGGAATATCCGCAGTGAGGGATGACTAAGGTTGTATTTTGAAAAAATGTACTCACATTTGACGGAGAGAGAGAACCATTTAAGAACCATCCCTAATACACCCAACTGAAATTTGAACTCCGATCTGTCCTCTGACGACAAACTAGTCCATACGAGCCTAACAAAAAGACAAGAAAAAAGGTATTTCTGCAGTTTTTATAAGAACATTTTCTTTTGTCCAAAATAAATATAATATTGCTCAAGTAGAAACATAGAGTTTAATTTTATACACATGGTGAGATCATCAGTTATTGAATTCTATCTAATAAGGGTCTCCTGGAATTTAATGACAACTTCTTCTCGTCATCATTTAAAAGTTTGTCATATAATGCCACAATGCTCTTGAACAATATTTAAGAGATTTTGATATCACCATCTGAATAAAATTAAACTTTATGTTTCTACTGAAACAATATTTTATTTATTTTGGCAAAAAAAAAAAAAATTTTGCTATACAAATAGCAAAAACACTCGTTTGAAAAAAAATCATTTCTTACACTCCCTACCTTAAAGCAGAGTGCTCAACAATGGGGATATATTTTTGAAATCTCAGATCAGGTTATAATGATTCAATTACTGTTGCTTTCTGGAAGAAAGTAATCTACATTTGGAGTACGCTGCATTTAGCGTGTAAATGTGGTTGTGTGTTACTTCTCATATACGTTACTGTAATGTTGTATTGTGGAAGATACCAGAACAGAAGCGGCAGTAGATTCCTTTGTAGTTTGTCTTAGCTTATCATACTGTCCCCCTGTGGTGCGTTTAATCGGATGAAGTCTACCCTACCTCCTCGCCATCCCGAGTAGGCGAGGGGTCGAATTTGCTCAAGCGATTGAGTCCTCAGGGTTGTGCGGTAAGCCTTCCCTAGGGGATCAAGAGACCTCCTCCTAACCCAGTCAAACCTTTATAAGGAGCAAGGGATGAAGTTGGTTGTGCTGCGTACATATTAACACAGTGCTCGGAGACGTCTGCTCTTATGAAACGGGCCTCTTGTTTGTTCCCGAAGCAATATTTTAAATCTTATAAATATGAACCTTTTTTGATCCCCGTTATACATAGGCGATATTTCCTTGCTTAATTCGTTATTAAATTCAGTACGAGTCAACAACTAGAGTGTTTGTGACCAACAATTATGGTGGCAATTAACGAAACAACGCGATATCATCCACATCGGTGGTTGAATGATTTAAAGCGTATCTTTAGCAATAGACAGGTCAGCCTGTGACTAGTAGATTGGGGTTCAAATCATGGTTGATTACACTGATATTGTTTTCCCCCTAAATGTTTTCCCGCTACCTCAAAGTAATTGAGGGTACATCTCCTCTCAATTATATCCTAATCTTCCCTATCCCAAACGTGAAGTAAGACATGGCCTAATGCGTCTTACTACCCTTTCCGGCTATACGCCTATGTACTAATTACTCTAAGGTGTTAGGTACTAGGAAGGTTGAATTTAGAGGAAGTTTACACGAATTTGAGTGAAGGGAGGGTGGAAAACCACAGTACATCCGACCGGGATCAAACTCCAATCTCCCTGTCATCGGCAATCTAGTTTATTATGAGAGTGACGCCTTAGGCCAGGGATGGTGAAACTTTTCCATCCATGACTAGATAAATTTTGAAATAGTCTAGTGTCTCACCTCTTATTTAAATTTACTAATGAATATTTAAAAATAGAAAAATGTTTAATATAATGAAATATAATGAATGACAAATCAAATTGTAGTTTTTTAAACAATAGTTTCCTTTTAAAGAAGGACAATAATGTATTCAGATTGTCAAAGTAATTGAATAATATGGTTGTCGAAATATTAATGATTTCAAAAAATTATACCACTTTGTAATTTTTTTTTATTGAATGTTTATTATTTTCATATTGGCTTACCACCCAAATAGTGTTCGCGTGCCATAGATTTGCCAACTCGCCTTAGACTATTCGGCCATTGAAGCGGGTGAAGTGTGCTATAAATAGTTCTAGACCATTCTTAAACTAACCCTACCCTTTTATTTACGAGAATAATAGAAAATAATTGTAGGCTTTTCAGAAATACGCACAAACTAAACATTTAATTAAAACTGAAAGCGAAGTAGAAATGTGTCTGTGGAATAACATTAAACCTGTAATAAAATAATAATAAAGATGACAAATAATTTATGAAACTTTCAGAAAAAAAACAACTTAAAAAATCTTTGTCTCAATCAGTTATCTATAGAGTTTATTAGAAACAGAGCTTGTTTATGGGTTTTCTACTGATCCTATAGTTTACCTTTGAGATTATTCATAAAAATCAAACTATATCCATAAGCTTACATGGGGTATATTGATCCACCCTCGATTTTCCCTTATAAAGTTCTTGATGTTGCCCCAGTTGACCAATAAACTACAAGTGAATTCAAGAGCAGCAACTTTGTTTATGATAATTGTGGTTGAATCTTGGACCCTGGAGACATGGGTCGTGACCGAGATATTGGGGGGTTCGGTGAGGGATAAGTTGCCCTGACAGACTTATGATCGAAAAAGTAAAGCAGCCCCTGATGTTTGCTTGATAGTTTTGATATCATATCTTACTACCCTTTCGGGATTTTCTAATTTTAATTAAGTTAACAAGGTAAACAGGGGGAAGTTATAATTCAGAGGAAATATGTCAGCGTTAGAGTGGTAGAAAATTGGGAAACTATTACGGAACAAATATTCTCAGTACACCCTTTTAAAATACAAACCTAAACCTCTCTATGAATCTCAAACCCAGATTAGATGATCCTTACATTTGGTCTATCTGCTCACCAATGCATATTATTTCTTAGCACCACGTCTTACTACCCATTCAGGCTCTCTGCCTTTGTATTAATTACACTAATGGATTAGGGATAAGGAAGGTTGAACGTAAAAAAATGGTACCTGCATTTGCATGGAGATAATGAGAAACCATTTAGTAAAAACCACCCTCAGTATACCCGACTGAGATTCAAACCTCAATCCCCATGTCGCCGTTAGTTTAGTCTATTGCGAGTGTGAAAATTATTAGACCATGCAACCACCGAAGTGGGTCCGATACGAGTTACTTGCTTTCTAGAAGACTCTGGTGATCTTGTAATATTCTTCTCTGTGATTAAACAATACACTAATGTAATAGTTTAATATTTAATAAGCAACAGCATTCTACGAAATATTTCTTGATCATTCATCATTAGATTTTTTAAAAGATGAGCTTAATTCCAACTACCCGCTAGGATGGACATGAGAACTAAATGTAAGACTCATCTAGCCGGGTTTTCCGTTAATGGGTAGGTCAGGGTTCAAAATCTATGTGAATGGTGTTTTAAAATGGTTTTCCCAATCTCCACACAAATTGCAAGTATATTTCCTATACATTTTCTTTTCTTCATATCCACCTGATTAGCGTAATTCGAATGTATATTGATTGTGTTGACAAGTTGTAGGATTAAATCGAAAAAAAAAATCCAACTAGTAAGCATTATTAAATATAAATAATATTCCTGACTATATTAGTTTTTAAGACATGTGTTGATAATAATATGTGTATTTACAGGTTAAATACGCTTTTTATGTTTCGAAACTCCCTGACTTTTCCAGGTTTTTCAAACCGAAACATGTGTGTTTTTTCTGTATTTTGTATGTGAAGCCATAAATAAAGTGTTAAATTACGCAATTTAACAGTTTTCTATTAAATTGTTGACGTAAGAATTATTAAATACAAATTGTCAGTACTCTTTATTAAATCACATGGATTGGAGTAAAAACTAATAGTTTACACTGGAGTATGATCGTCTACTTCATATTAAAACAATTATTGTAAAATTATATAAACATTTCAGTAACTTAAAACATTCTCTTACTTCACTCTGCCCCACCAAATTACCTAGTTGTTTATATCGTTTCCTATTCCCAGGTGCAAATAAACTCTGGTTTAGAAATTGTACGTCACTTTAAAAAACCTCTTAAAGATCTTTGGAGCAAGAGCCTTGAAGATGTTTCCCACAGCTTAAAAGTCAAGGTCTATTTAATAATACACCTTGTAAACCTCAGTGGTCTTGGGGTAAAGTGCTTTACTCAAGATCCAATATTCGTGGTTTCAAACCCAGCCGGGTTCGACAGATTTGTCTTGAGCGGTACAAACTCGTAGCACAATTTCCTTAGGATGGAAAGTAAAGCCGTCGGTCCCATGTCTATTGTGGCATGTAAAATAACTCGGGAAGTTATGTGAAAATATCTTTACTGGCAAAATTGTTAGGTCCTTTCGCTCTCATTCATAAACAATTCTCTTGTGCTGATATAATCAGTCGGTTCAGAAATGCACGTTGAATACTTTAAATAAATAAATAGATAAAAACATAAAAATAACACACTTTGTTTTTTTACCTTCACTCTTCTTGAGAAACTTGTCCCCATAGGTCTGGTAGGAGCTGTGTCCCCACGTCTTACACTATCTGACCAGTTTTCCTAGATTTTGAAAATCCCCCTCTCTATTCCTTCGATAACATTCTACATCTCTCAAACATCCCCAACACCCCATGGCCTTTGACCAAATTATGCGATGTGTTTTTCTCTTGTTTTTGTGAGCCTTAAATTTCAATCTACATAATGGAATTTTAATGGAATTTTGGAAGAACAAGAAAAAAAAAAGAGGGTGTGGAAGGGTGTGGGCTGGGGAAAGGGGAAGAACAGGTTAACTTGGCTCTTTGGTTGATACGATCCCCGTCTGCTCGAAGAACTGAGCAGTCAAAGAGTTCTTAAGTGCTTCAACCACTTTTTTTTTTTTAAATTCGTTCTTCTCTTTTTTAATAACGACATTGTTAACGATGTTGAACTGTACACGATGTAACAACCTAATAAAATTACCTCTTTTTTATCGTATAAAAAACTGAATTTGATTATGAACCATGAAAAAGACAGCCAAAAAGAAGAGTTTTTTTTAAAGTAGAATACTTAATCAGAATTGTATTTTCATAAAATGTCTTTGCATATTCTTAAATGTAACCGCTTAAGTAACAAGATTAAATGCAATCCAAGCGTTATTTATTTATTACTAAGCATACTACATACATTAACTACACACACAATTCAATACTGAACAAATACATTTAACGAGCCTTGGCTCCTGACAGAGATATAAACGCAACCTTCGTACCCGTGGTGTAGTAAAGGTAGCTTAATACAACGAATTATATTCCTATCATGTCCAAGGCTTTTTATATTTGTTAATGTAACTTTGGGGTATTTTAACATACACTTTTCAAAAGACTAATTATATAACTACACGTCTTTAACACTAGCTTAATTATAGAACATACACACCACCCGACAGTTTGTCAATAGCTATAAAAAGGGAATCCTTAAATTCAATCATGGTAATCTTTTTCAGTCATGCCAGGAATCGAACCTGGTACCTTTATTTCAATAAACAGATGCGCTAATGACTGAGGTAAGGGTTAAAACAATTTGAAAACATAAGATTAGAACAAAGTTTATATTCAACACATATTTAATTTTATAATCTATATTCTTTTTACACTGACTCTTAGCTTGACTATTTTATAAGCTACACCGCAGGGAAATAATTTTATAATATACACCATAGGGGAATCAGGCAAAGTAAAATCATTAATTTTATTAGTAAACCGATCATACATTTTGAAAATGTAACGTTGCATACTTTAAAAATATCAGACAAATTCTTAAGTGCACTTAACCTTCTGTGACTCAAGCCATTACATTTTCGCAACAGCTGCAATTTTATTTGAAAATTAAAGGCCATTAATTCTGATCCTCTCCACGTATTTCTCAATTAGTTCCTGCTGCGTCGTATGATGTCACCAAACATTAAAATAAAAAAGTTTATCTTCTGAGATACGGGAATTTTAACTGGTGCCATGCAGAAATGTTGTGAATACGCAACGGTGCTACTCGTGATGTCATACGTCTGGCTCATTGCCACCGTATATTTACATTGCATAGTTCATGCAAGTTCTATCACGTGTCTGAAAGTTCTGTCCCATTGCTTTAGTTTTCTGTAGTTGTTATTCACGTGCTATTATATATGAAAAATACAATAGAATTAAAGGAAGGAACTTAGGGGGAAAAAAATCTATCAAAGTGTATGTAAAACTGCAGCAAAACGTTTGATCAAGAAAGTATGAGTTGATTAAATTTTGTAATAAAATAAAATAAAACAGTAATGATGTAGAAGTAAGTAATCAGTAATTTTGGATTACAGTAAAATATAAAATAATGCATTACTTATTTAGCTATAGGCCTATATTTTTTCTAATAATAATCTATGTTTTTGTAACAGTTTAACATTATTGTAATTTTTTTTAAATAAAATTTACAAAAAATACAATATTATTCAAATACTTATTTAATAATATTGTTTAAATAATCTATAATACTATGTATTACAGTATGTGTTATTATTATTATTATTTAGAACATTATAGGGTGTAGCCATAATTCAACGGTACCAGTCCTCGTGTTATTTTAGCGCCATTCCCCTAATGTTAATAATGTTTGGTCTACTTTAAGGAAAATGGCAGCTAAAAGTTATTTAAACAACTAAAATAATCTTCTATTATCTTAAAATATTTTGTTGTGAGCCTGTTAAAACAGTAATTTTTTTATTTGAGGAAGGCTAAATCTAGATTTACTTTGATCTTAAAGCTGCAGCAATTATCTTGAAATGTCGTTGAAAATAAGATACGTTCGTCTTTTAATTAATGTTTTTAAAACTATAATACTTAAAATGTAAAGTTCTTAACTCCATAGGGATATGTTGTTAAATTTTACCTCTCTTTTAAAGTTACAAATATATTGAAATAACAAATAAAGTTAAAATAGCATTTATTCAATAAAGCGGAATATCTTGACTTCTGCAATACGTCCCCTTAAACAGATATTTTTAGAAAAATATATTTCTTCCACTGAAAACTATCCGAAATTTGATGTCCTTAGTTCAAGCTGAACTTTAGGTAAAGAACGATGATTCCCACTTCATTTTAAAATAAAACAAGACGAAACAAATTAAGCGAAGTGTCAGGACGCTAGATTTCCTAAGGATAGGTTATTTGTATGGCTCTCAGACTAACAATACCTTTGTTATTTTTATAAAAGTGGTATTTAATGAATTATTATAATAGTATTATGTTTATAGGAACATATATTATTCTTGTGAACTGTATTTTGAAATAGCACGGACGTGTTTATACTACAATATGATTCCGATAGGAATGAAGGTTTAGAATATGCATACATACTTTTTCGGTAAATATTGATAACATTTTGACCGTATTTGGGGTATAATGGTAAGAGTTCATGTCTACAGATCCAAAAGTCCCGGCTTCAACCCTTAGCGCTTCCACATTTTTCTGTTAATCAATGGGACTGGAGCGAGGTCAACTCAGCCTCGTAAAGACAATAAGAGGAGCTACTTGAATAAATAAGTAGTGGCTCCTGTCTAGAAAACTGAGATTAACGTTCACTGTGCTGACCACATGACTCCTCCTATCCAAATATGTTGGTAGTATTTTCGCCAACATGTGGTGGCTACTCGGTCGGTATAACTTGCATTTGGCAATGTTATTACTATTATTTTATAGCTATTGATACTGCATCAAAAGTGATATCTGCAAGTGCCTAACGTAACGTATGCTTATGTTAAATAAGTTTGAGTAACTTTTTTAACTGTCAAATATATTTCTTCCTACCGGGTTCCTACTAAAAATTTACTTTTAACTGTAAAAATTAAAAGATCAGAAGTAAAATCAAAGTTACAATTAACAATTTAGAATATAGATTAAAAAAAAAATCTTTCATTTAATTCGTTTTCGGTTTATTTATTTCCCTACTTTTTGGCTAAATAAACCATTTTGGTTTATTTTTACTTCATCAAAAGCCTGTTGCATGCCAACTTAGTCAAAGAGTCCATTATAAAACACTCCGCGCTCACCTTGATAGGATAAAATACCATTACAACCCCGCCAAGAGGTAGATTAGAGCAAAATGACAGCAAATATGTGGGTCAGATTATACTTGTTTTGTGTTTTCCATGTTTTTCACTTTTTGATTACTTCCATATTTTTTCATTGCTCTTATAGAGAATATTTAGTCGTGTTGAATTTCAAGCTCGATATTATGAAGGAAAATAAGGACCTGGCCTACCTGTGACGTCATGGTAAATCAAGATAGGATTTCCAATGTTAATATACTAACGTTTTATTCGGAGAGTTTTAAAGATAGAATATTGAAGCAAAAATCATAAATTCTTAAATAATTATAAAATAGCCTTACATCGTCATAAAACGATTTTTTTAATCTTGAAGTAATTTGTTTGAAAACGCGTTTTTTAAAAATCGTTTACAGCTCCGGATATTTGATTTATCCAAGAAAATGGCCAGTGGGAATCTTTCTATTTTTAGAGGAAATGTACTCACATTTGCGTGGGAAGGAGAGTGGAAGACCATTTAAGATAAACCACCATATCATTACACTCAACTGAAATTTGAACCTCAATTTACACGTCTTCGGAGGTTTAGTCTACTGAGAGAATAGTGCCTTAGACCATGCGGCCGCCGAAGTAGGTCAAGCCAATGTTGTCCAGGTGCAGATAGTAGAATAAGTGTTTATACTCGTCAGTGGAAAATTACTACTACTACTACTACTACTACTACTACTACTACTACTGATACGCTAGTACACTTGCAGCCAGCCGATCTTGCACATCCCCCCTGGACATCAAGGCCCAGGGCAGTTTATAGTTCGGTACCTAAAAAGCTCCAACCTCCCACCCCGAAGGGTGGGGTGATCCAGACCAGGCCAGATACTCGGGGAGGCGAGAATTAACTCCTCCCATACTGGTGACCTGGCGGTCTAGGGGTAAGGTGTCAGACTTCTATGCTGGCGGCCGGGGTTCGATCCTCGGTCCCGGAAAAGATTTATCTGATTACCAAACCCTTCCTTCACCTCTGGCAAGACATCTTGTGAATGTGAGGAATGCCAGGCCTCCACCGTGGTTCGGATTCCACGTTAAACTGTAGGTCCTCCATTTCATCTCACAATCACCCCACCATTACACATTAGCGTAAGTGCGTATAACCCGAACGGGTAGTAAGACGCGGTGCTGATAATAATAACTCCTCCCCTCCCCCTTACAGTATACACTGGTATGACCGGTACCGGGGACTAAGGTGGTACTCGGAGCTGTTTACTTCCGCTCACAGAAGTGACCTTATGTTCTCCACTCTTTCCCGTGTGTAGGGGAATGGGAATACGCCCATTGCACTTGGGAAAATACGAGTGGAGGTGCCCATGTTCTAGCCCATGCCCTACAAACTGTCCAGGTTAGCACCGGAGCTCTAAAACGGCTCCTCGCACCAACGGAGAAGCCCAGGATCGCAGGCCGTGGGGCCCTGAACGCCAGGAGCCCGGACCCAAAGGCCCAGACACCACCGCTCTACCAACACCATCACACGTCGGCGATTAAACTGTACTGCCCCACAGAGTCCAACCCATTTCTGGGCCGCCCCCACGAGCAAGCTCGCGACGTGTGCTTTCGGCCCAGTCCTGTGTACTACTTATAACTAAAGTAGTCAAACGGAGACATACCAGTCCGCAGGGCCACCCCGAGCACCTTAGGTAACCGATGCAAACATCAGTCTCCCTAGCGCAGCGTCAGTGGAATAGGCGAAATGTATATTACAAGACGTATACTTGAGGCCTCTCGATGCGATATACTCATTTTATTTCGTCTATTTCTATTTCGTACATTGGCGGCTAAGTGTGACAGCGCTTAGTGTGTTTAGGTGTGTAATGTAATGATGCAGCCCACTTCGCAAAATAGCTTTTAAGTCATCAAATAGGCTACGTAATTAAAGTTTGATGTACTCCCATACTTAAAAAGAAGGTTCAAAAGTTATGTTTCTCTTTTTGTCTTCTTGGTTGTCTTTATGTTGGTCTCATTGCTTGACGAATTTCATTCACACTTTCTGTTTAGATGATATGTTCATGCCTTGAATAGAAATAGTAATTTAAATTCTAGTTTAGTGATGATTAATTTATGAAAATTAGATTTTTTTAAAATGTATCTACCATTTTGTTAAAAAAATAATATCTGAGGGGTATTTTACATGCTAAATAAAATGGTTCTATCATTTGTTGGAGAAAATAAATAGTTTAAGTATAGTTTACCAATGACCAATTAAAAAAATTAAATTGTTTGAAAAAGTATTTTAAGATTTTGTCCAAAATAAGTATCTGGTCAGAATTTTTTTGTACTAATTAAAATCTTTTTAATGTAGTTTTTGGAAAAAAATAATTTAATGTTACCTAGCTTACTGATAACCAATTTTTGACATTTTTTTTACAAAACATAATAGACTGTATGAGAAAGTATATACGTTAATGACTTTTTTTAAATTTTAAATTAATTTGTCTACAAAAAAAAACTAACTCTGAATACATTGACAGGAAGAAAGGGTGTATGGGCTAAATCTATTGTTTTTAAGAGCGTAAGTAAATATCAATATAATGCGGGGAAAATATGAGAAAATAATTACTAATTCGTAATACAATCACACAAACATTTGCCAAAAATGACATACTTGCTCGAAATTTAGCCATAGGCCTACTGAAAATCACTTTTATTGTTTTTATCAGAAGACTTAGCAATAACTTTATTATTATTACCCCCCTTAGGGTAACTAAATGCGAATATCTAGGGTGCGGTACAAATTTAAAAAACGAGTTTAAGGATAAGATTTGTGAAGTTCATCTATTTCTACAGATGCCGAATAAAAACTAAGCTGGAGATAACAATAGCATTTTTTTTCTCATTTTATACATTACTGAGTAATTCCATTATTAAAATTATTCCTCTCTGATTCAATCGCGCTGAGCTGTTTTTTTTTATTTACACACAAGTCACGTATGTCAACTATTCTTCAAATATTGAAGCAGAAAGAAAGGTTCCATAAACCACAAACCTGTTAAGCCTTCAGAAGAAGAAGAAGACAAAAAAAAAAGAGTAACAAATTGTAATCGCACTAAAAGCGTGTGACTTTTCACATTCAAACTTCAACACAGAACTCCATCTATATTTCATGCCGTTGACGAAACCTTTTCTGTACGCGTCCTTTAAGCTCGACTATCTCTCCGATTCCTTCATACCATTTGTCGTCCCAACTCCCCTCCTCCACATTCTCCGCCAAACCCTTTTCCTAGTTTGGAAAACTCACCAGCTGACGCAGGAAAACTGTAAAGCCGTGGTAGTACCGGCTAAATTATTAATACAGTTTCACAGGAGGTAGCGAAATGGTCTTTGAAACACTCATTGGGCAAAATATCTCACATCTTTATACGAGCAATCGAATTTCGGTAACGTGTATGTACAGGCTTGTTTTGGTGGACCGGTGGATGTTTCATTTATTGGACTGACGGATGTTTATTTTTCAGACTGATGGATGTTTATTTATAAAAATAAATATTTTACACACAGGTCCATACATATTTACACTAGTTCATTTTTTTTAGGGGGACTGGCGAATATTTTATTTATTGGACTACCGAATGTTTTATTTACTGGACTGACGGACATTTATATATCCGACTGATGGATGTTTATTTATAAAAACAAATACTTTACCCACATATCTATATCCACTAGTATTTTTTAGAACTAATGAATGTTTTATTTATTGGGCTGTCAGATGTTTATTTATTAAAAATAGATATTTAACATTTTTATATACTGGCTCTTTAAGGAGGATGACCTATCGCAAAATGTGGTTGAGGATGATTGTTGTTTGGATATTTTTTCATACTCTTCCTTGTTTCACAATAAATCTTTTTACCAAACCGTATTTATCATTTTTCTAATGAACAATTCTAAAGCCCACAAATGCATATATTTTAATCAATCCTTTTTCTTCCTCTACAATCGCTTCAGAGCAATTCAGTGAAGACCACGGACAGGTGACACAAACCCACTATCTCTTCATATATATATATAGGGAGAAAGTGTGTTTGTCTGATACATACAACACAAACAACCACGACACCAAATTTGGGTGAGGGTGTTATATATTTGGTATCTCACGTCTATATTAGATAACAACTATTCCCTGAAAAATCAACTAATCTTTCTGAGGCATCTTCAATTATACCTAAATGCCTATTTGTTTAGCCTTGAACACAGAGAAGGAGAGAATCCTTGTCTGTGTCCTTGGATAACCCCGTCCCCCCCAAAAAATCTTGTGTTTTAGTAAACAAATGCTTCAATACTACTACTGCTACTACTATTACTAATACTATTACTACCGCTACTATTGCTACTACTGCTACTACTACTACTACTACTACTACTAATAATAATAATAATAATAGTAATAATAAGGAATATCTAGGGTACATCACTCTGTAGCTCATATTGTGGAAAGATTAGCTAGTACTAATGTACGGTTGTCCAGGGGACTCCCGAATGGATTAATTGTATATCCTTTCCGTGGAGGCTCTTTCCATGTCCCGATGAGGTGAGAGGAGGATTGTAGTAAACATGATGGAATATAGCCAATGAAGATATTAACCTAACTTAAGCCTAACCAAACCAAACCAAACCCTGGTGACAGTGGGAATTATTCGTCTTTTGAGAAAAATCCCCCAATAACAGCCGGGAATCGAAACTGAGACCTTTAAGTCAGTAGCCAAGGGCTCTGAAGACTATACCATGAGATCAGTTGACGAAGGCCTTGATCATGGCAGAGAAACTTAATGAACTAAGGAACCTATTTTTTTTAATATTATGTTTTGAGTCTTAGTCCTAATAAGATTTATATATTTACGTCACTTCAAATGAGATAAGATAAACTTGTTTCAAAGTTTACTACAATTTGTTTTCCAAGCGCTTAGTTTTGGCGGAACCATATTTATCTAACGAGGTGGGGAAGTTAGGGAAAACCCCGCTTCGTTGGTCACGTGGTCTAACGCGTAGGCTAGACTGCTAATTATGGGAAGATGGAGGTTTGAATTTCGGTTGGGTGTACTGAGGGTGGTTTTTACAAAATTGTTTTTTATTCTCCCTCCACCCAAATGTGGGTACACTTCAATAAATATAACCTTCCTAATCTCAAAAACAATTAGTGTAATTAGTACATAAGCGTATAACACAAATGGGTAGTAAGACGCGGAGCTAAAAATATTTATTAAAATTGATGTTTTGGAGTGGCTTCAACCCCCAAGTAAATAGGGGGTGGGTTCAGGGAACCTTCCCCGGGGAGGGTTTGAAAATTGAGTGACCCTAAAACATATTTGGGGTGACTATCGTTTAGATTATTTTTAAAAATTAAGACTCTCCCACAGGCTATTGGAGATGTTTCTCTCTCAACATTTTTTAGATTTGGATGCTCCTAAAACTATTTAGAACGTTTCTAGCTTGAACTACTTTTGAAAATTTGTTCTTTTAGACACTAATTGGAGTTGTTTTCCCACAATATTTTTAAAAATTTGGATGCTCTTATAAAACGTTTAAAAACTATATTTTTGTAAACGTAAATTGAAATTGTCTTCTTCCAGAAATTTTGTTGAAACTTTTTAAAGCATGTACATTTTTAGAAAATTATATGTCGCTAGAAGTTATTTGGAGTGATATTTTCCCAAAAAACATTTTCTTATGCCTCTAGATGCTTTTAGAGTGGTCTTTGCTTGGACATTTTTGAAAATTAAATGCCTTTGATATTTATTTAAAGTTCTGCTTCCATGGCCAATTTTTGAAAATTGTATGCCTACAGAGGTTATTTAGAGTTTGGTACAAGGCCATTTTTTTCAACTTCATATTCGATAGTATCAGAGGGAAGTGGAATACATTGAGGGGAACAGATTTTTCCTGCGGTGTTTGGGGAGGGGGGGGGGGGGGGCGGGTCACATTAATTACAAATGGAGCGGGTAAATTATTTCCAAGGAGGAAAATCTTTTTTAGTCAGGCAAATTATTTCTAGTGCCCCTGCCGGTTCCGCCTTCGTTGAAAAAGTTAATCACTGTTATTGCCTTTGATACTGCCTCCTTGGGGAGTTCGTAGCAATTTTTGAAATGGGCTGCATCTTAACTTCGCACCAACACAATTGGAGGCCACTGTATAAAATATATCGAGAGGAAAGAAGATCTGAAGTTCACCCTGTGATGCCTCTTGTTTCTCTGTTGAAAGCGCTTTCCCTCTGGTGGTACTAAGTATATAACCCCTTCTCTAATATTTGAACCTGGACAGCATTAATTTGTATGTTAAAATTAACAATTTTTTGTTTCCTATTCTAGATAAACATATGCTTCCATGGACCTTTTTAATGCCCATCCCAGTAAATATATAAAAGAATTGATATAATTATGTTTATAAAAAGCAAGTAGTACAATAACAGTATCACAATAAAATACTGTATTATTTTATTTAGCACCACGTCTTACTACCCGTTCGGGTTATACGCTTAAGTACTAATTACGTTAATGGGTTAAGAATTGGGAAGGTTGAATTTAGAGGAAGTGAAACCACATTTGCGTGGAGGGAGAGTTGAAAACCATTTAGGAAAAAACACCCCCAGTTCACCCGACCGAGGTTCGAACCTCGGTTTACCCCTCCTCGGCAGTCGAGCGCAACACGACTAGCGCGTTAGCTAACTACGCCACCGAGGCGGGTTAAAACACTGTAGATATTGGAGAAGGAGTATTTGTTTAAGGATCCGGATTGGGGTTGGGTGATCATGTGTAACTGTCTTGAACTATTCTAGAAACAAAAAGGAACACAATGACCATGTGGATGCACGCTATATTTTTAGTAGTAGGTTACCTTACAGATTAGTTCGTGATAGCTTCTCACCATTATTTGAATATAGGTTTCTCTACCAAATTAAGTATGCGTACCCAACGGCGCGGGTAGCAATTAAATTCAGTGTCCATCGTGTGAGCGTTACCTGTTTTCGACTGCGCTCTACCGCTGCCAGAATATACTAATGAAGACAGTACTTTAAACAGGTAAGCGTAGGAAGATATTCCAGCTCTCTCTTGAGCAGATGAATATTGGGAGATGAACATTTTATTTTCTAGTTACTTCCAGAGCGTGGCAGGAATTATTTAGGTACATTAATTTAGTAGCCATTATTTATTCAGGTGTTTCTCCATTGAGATATTTTATTCATTCATATTTATTATGATTATGAAACAGCTAGTGAAACATTTTCTCCTCCAATGCTACCAGGGTATGTCATGTCAATGGTGATTACGTAACCGACTTCCGAGGTTGGTGCACATGAGAGTGCTGCCTTCTTGCTCCGAGGGTAAGTGAAACTAATGGTGGCTAGTTTTATTTTAGCTTTTGAATTAAATTAAATACTCTAGTGGAGTATAAAACTAGTCATTTTCATTACTACTCCCTGGATAATGATTCCATAACCTAAAATACAAAAAACAAACCTTTGAGAAGTTCCCAAGTACCGCTTTAAGAAACCAAGAAATTTGTCCTGACTGTAAGAAATGAAGATTTATTAAAACAAATGACAATTAAAAAAATGATTGATAAAAAATACATTCCCAGTTGTAATTTTAATTATAAAAAATAGAAATTACAAGGGTTGAAATTATTAGTTTGAAAAAAAGTAGTAAAAGAAAAGAAATTGACATTTAGAGGAAAAAAACCAAATTCACTAATGCACTACGTCATACCTTATAAAAACGTCAAATGTCGTAAGGACATTAATAATAATAACAAAATAATTGAAATTTGTATTTCCAGATATTTTAAGTATCTTTTTATTACCTCAGCTTCTGTAACCCCACGCCTCCCCAAAGAGTCGTATTGTACCTTTAAATTAAGCCCTTAACTGTAATAATGTTGAAAATAAACATGACAAAAAACAAATTAAAATTTCACTTAGGCACTGCCATCTTCCTATCGTAATAATATCCCCCGAAATGAAACCCTTAACTAAAGAGAAAGTAAACAAACAAGTCTATTTCGAAGCGCTCAAACTTACTCAAATGTTTGTTAGAAGAAGAGGTTCATCAGGAATAAAAAAAAAACCAGCACATCCAAGATGAGAATAGTATGAAAACTAAATGCTGACTATTCAGGCATCTTCGAGTACCTGAGCACATTCCAATAACCCCCGCTAGTAGCCTACCATAGCCTCTTTTCTTTCGTCTTTCATACCTTGTCTACAGGGTCTCTTTTCTCTCACTCCCTCTTTTATGCAGAGTACTTTTCACTTCTTGGTGCCGTTTCATTTTATTCCAACTTCACGACAGGTTTTTCTTTTCTTCATTTTACTCCCTGCTCTCTCATTCCAAGAGAGGGAGGGGAAGGTCTTCTTGATTGATGAAAAGTTCACTCTCACTTTTAATGAGTTTGCAAGGTGAGGGAATTGAGCACCCCTCTGCCCTCGCTCCCCTACCTTCTCAAAGTGTTTCATGGCGATAAACTGAAATAAAATGAATCACCTGGGTGCTTGCTACACGATGGTCTATCCTTACAGGAGCAGTTGTGCAAAAAAATGAGGGTGTTGAGGTTAAGGAAGGATATAGTCTATAGAGGATCACACATTTTATTATTATTATTATTTGGATTTAAAGATACGGTGACACTAACGCGGTCATTAGGGTCATACACACAAACTTAAAAATAATTACATCAATAAAATAAAAGGAAACTGAGGCGATTTAGAGGGCATAGCTGAGCAGGAATGAGGAGGAAAAATTGAAATGGAGAGAAATATGACTACCTATATCAGTTTGTCACACAATCTAAGACGTGAGGCTCACAATGAACTGGACAGTCTGGGACGGGAAATGTCGAGGTTCGAATCTCACTCAGGTACACGAGGAGTGCGAGTGTATTATCACACGTATTTTATCACTGTCGTTTTCACCCTCTCTTCTCAAAGCTAATACGAGTGCAATTCTTGTAAACAACTTTTCACGACCCTACCCTTAGATCAGTTTTTAAACTCGTTTGATTCATTATTATTATTATTATTATATTCCACGTACTATTCCAATTCCATGTTGTCCGCATTTAATTATATAAATGAGGAAGATAAAATTTAGAGGATGAATACCTGTAAATTTACCGCAAGTACATTATTATTTATTTCGCTAATAGCTACACTAGTTTGTATTTTAGAGCACCATAATAAATTAATTAAATATTGATTGGTTTGGTTTGAGACGAAAATTAAATAATTTAACATTTCTACAATGTTTATATGTACTGTTTTTATTTTAATTCATAGTTAACCACCAATCCAAACTAATAGAACATTATTAGCTATATAAACCCCAAGTAAATAGCCTCATGATAGCCTGGATTGAGCTTAAAAGCTATAATTTTTAAACCACCTATTCGGGAAACGAACTGCGTCCATATGAGTTCCATTCAGACGTGGAAAACTTCGGAGTTAAGCACGTTGATCTTAATTTTTCTTCTTCTTTGCTAAACGAGGTAATTTAACTTTCACACCTTGACACCACTGATCCATCATGTCCTCTCTTGATGACGTCACAATGTCTGAACATGCGAGGGGAAAGATCAAGATAAATAAGCACAGAAACAGGAAGTTTCCTGGCTTCATTTAGTAATGGGCGGCTCTTAGAATCCAACTTTGTTAGCTGATGTAACATGGAGATTTTTTCACTCAGAGCTAAAAATTAGACGGAACCCACTCATTGTCTAACTGATTGATTTTAGTATCAAAACTCGCACCGACCTCTGAGTGCCTTAAGGTGGGAATGTAAGTAACGTGAATCCAGGCACGTATTTTTACAGTTTTTAACAAAAATAAACATTTGAGTGTAAAATAAATATGCAGTGCTACCGCAGTTATCTTTAGTTTAATTACCCGCCTCGATGGTGTAGTTAGCTAAAGCGCTAGTTTTGTGTTGAGTTTGACTGCCGAGAATGGGGAGGTTGAGGTTCGAATCTCTGTTGGGAGAACTGGGGATAGTTTTTCCTAAATGGTTTTCCACTATCCCTCCGCGCAAATGCGGGTTCAGCTCCTCTAAATTCAACTTTCACAATTCCTAACCCATTAGCGTGATTAGTACTTAAGCGTACAACCCGAACGGGTAGTAAGACGTGTTGTTAAATTAAATTAAAGTTAAAAATATTTAGTTTAGTTTTCTACACATTATAATCTCAACGGTTCTTGAATATTTGAGATGAGCGTTGGGGTCTTTGAACAGAAACTTTTTAAATGGTGGCAAAAGTCCTGTTCGAATGTTGTAATGCCCATTGTCAATGACAAAAAAAAAATGGTTGAGATTACTATGTGAAGTAACTTAAACCAAACTTAAATTACGTGTTACTTGCTTCGGTAGCCACATGGTCTAACGCGCTACTTTCTTAGTAAACTAGACTGTCGATGACGAAGAGATCAAGGTTTGAATCTTGCTCTGGTGTAATAAGGGTGGTTTATCCAACCTCCCTCCACGCATATGTGGGTGCACTACCTCTAAATATAACCTCCATAATTCCTAAAACCATTAGAGTAATTAGCACATAAGCGTTTAATCCGATAGGGTAGTAAGATATGGTGTTAATAAATTATTATTAGCACCGCGTCTTTCTACCCATTCGAGTTATACGCACTGTAATGAGAGGGTGATTGTGAGATGAAATAGAGTACCTACAGTTTAACGTGGAATCCAAACCATGGTGGAGGCCTGGCATGCCACACATTCACAAGTTGGGATTAATATACGTCTTGTCAAAGGTGAAGGAAGGGTTTGGCAATCAGATAAATCTGTGCCGGGACTGAGGAATGAACCCCGGACTCCCAGCACAGAAGTCTGACACCTTACCCCTAGACCACCAGGTCACCGGTACTAATAAAAACTTACGAATATTATTTTTTTTATTTTGGTAAAAAAAAAGTTGTGTTTTATGCGCATGGAATGAGATATCTTAGAAATGTGTGTGGAAAAACTCGTATGGACAGTCAGTAATGAACGGATGCTGAAGGGTTGTGGTTTGAATGGGAATCCATTAGGTCAATGGGAAAGAGGCGTGTTACGTTGGTTTGGGCATGTCGAGGGGATGGGTGTGGATCGATTGACAAAGTAAATATATGAAGGTAGAATATGTGGATCCAAATCAAGGAGTAGGCCATATAAGACGTGGCTAAATGTTGTAGACGAATGTGTGATAAAGAGAAACATTAAGAGCTTTAAGAATAAAGTAGCATGTAAGACTCGGTGTATGGATGTTGTTGAAACGAAGGTAGTATGCAAGGATAAGGAAGTGTGGGTAAAGCTAGTAAGGATGGATTAAGTACGGAGTTGTTTTTTGAGCTATATGCACAGTTTCTTGCCTACCCCGTAAGGGAACTTCTTGATTATGTATGTATGTATGTATGTATGTATGTATGTATGCACTATGTATGTATGCATGAATGTATATCAAAATAAAATTAAGTTAAAGGAAGAAGGTAATAAAGTGTAGGCCTAATTATAAGAACGTATCATAAAATTTAAAACATTTAAATTCCACTAAAAACCTTTACGAACACACACACATATATATATACCTATATATATACCTATATATATGTATATATATACCTATATATACACCTATATAGGCCTACACTTTATTACCTTCTTCCTTTAACTTAATTATATATATATATATATATATATAT
>CABFOV010008354.1:0-17246 GCA_902141375.1 Timema poppense
GGGGGGGCTAACATTTGCAGCAGGCTTAAGCTCCTATTTAAATAGATTAAAAAAATTAATTTGTTTATTTTAAAAATGTATTTATAAGAGCTTGTCATCACTTTTGTTTTATTAATAACCTAAGCTGAGGCTCAAATAGGACAGTAATGAAGACATATGGGGGTGTTTTAGGGGTTCAAACCCCTCCCAAAAGTATTGTTGGGAACTAACAACACGTAGAACAGAGTGTGTACTCAAAATTAAGAATGTGCCGCTACAAAAGTGTATAGTTGAAACTAGGAATGGTTGCTACTTAAGATGGCTGCCTAGCTTACGATTACATTCCTAGTCTTGAGACAATGGCTTCTCTACTGATCGTGTGAATTCTAGCTAGGGATGCGCGGCCGGCTCATGATTCTGAGTTCATCCAGGGACAAACTGACTTACTAGCAGGACAGTTGTGTCCGATATTTCATCAGAGGATGTTGTTAAACTTAAGACCTCTGTATTTTTCAAGAATATAGTAGAGTTAGGGTAGTTTACCCATTTACAGTTACTATGTACCAAATATCATCATTTTTAAATAATTGTATATTTATATTATATTTTATTAAACTAATTATTTATAGAATAGTAAACATCCCTCGTATTATTTAAATGTGTGTGTTCTCCCATCCTCTATGAACTGGCAACCGGCCATAACAATATTGTAAATAATGTATTTTTCATTTACTTCTCAATACCCATGCTCGAAGTTACTAATCCACCAAAGCTCGCCCTCCCCCTGCTACACTCCAATCTTAAAATCATTTTGATGCTTAGTAATAGAACAGTGATATATTTTAAATATTTGTTTCAAACAGGGAGTCAAACTGGAACCAGAAGCAGTAACCGAAATTAAAGGTTACTTTTAGGCAACCATGACAGGAATCTCAAAAATAAATTGCTTAATAACCAGAACCGGAATTGTAATCGATATTTATATTTAGATTCTTATTTGTTCTCAAAGGTCCTAGAATCTTCATGACTTTTTTTATAATTGCGTTTTAAGCCATTTGTTCTTTAACCTAATTTTATTTTGAAATGATCTATTTTTCCTTTTCTCAGGATTCTTTGTCAACTTAGAATGTATTTATTTTCCAAGGGATTATTAAAGTGTCAACGAGTGCTAGCAGTAAGCACTAATGAGGAATTACTGTCACATTGTGTAGGGTTTTAAAATTTTGTTTGAATTTTATACTTCAAAACATACTTCATTGGCTGAATGGTCTGAATGGTCTAAACTCTAAAGTGTCACTTTCATGTTAGACTGATCTGATAATGACAGGGAGGTCGGGGGGGGATTAGAATTCTTGTCATGTGACTGTGGGGGAAGGTTCTTCCTAAATGTTTTACCACTCTCCTTCCACGCAAATTTCTCATCTCTACCTCATTAGAGTAATTATCATCTATGTGTATGACCTGAATAAGTAGTAAGATGCAGTGAAAATAAATACAAAATTAAAACAGACAGTATTGAACAAGGAACAGGAACAGTAGGAATCATATGAAGTAATAAGCATTGATTTTGGTCCACATTAAGCACAATGAGCATTAATATTGTAACTAAGAGAAATTAATGGGAATGCATGGAATAAAAAGTAAACACTAATTAGTTGTTACCAAATGGATCAGGTAAGAATTAACATTATATTTAATGATGTATTAAATAGCAAAGCTATTAAATTTGTTGGTTACGGCTATAGCCGCATTTAGATATATTCTGTAAATTGAAAAAGTACATCTGGATACGGGAATCTAAAATGAAACTTTTGGCTTAGTACTCCAATACACTTCACCAGGAATCATCCCATACAATTATAACTGTACAGTTGGCAGCATAAAGCCAACTATCGAATCAATGGTGGCTGTGTTATATGATAGTTTGTGATTTTAATTGATCACACATTTGTAGACGGATTTCCGCATGTCTGTCACAGACTTTGCCTTAAAATATGAGTGAAGACTGACCCTGGAAACGGGACAGTTCCCGGATAGCCCAGTGGTTAGAGCATTGGCTTACTAAGCCAAAAGTCCCGGATTCGATTCCCTTGCCCAAGTGTTGTTTTTCAATTTACAGAATATTAAATGTAATAGTAAGTTAAAGAAAATATCAGGAATGGATGGTAAATATATTTGTGGTTTTAAATGTTCAAACCCATGTTTACCAAAGGCTCAATTTTAGGAGTAAAATTAATGATGGCTATTTATATGAAGTACACCTTGTTAGCTTGGAGAGAGGCTGGGAAAACCACCTCCAATACATTCGACTGAGATCCAAAGCTTGACCCTTTTGTCACAAGCGATCTAAACTATAAAAAGCAGTAGAAATGAACAGCAATTATTCTAATAGTAACTGAAACGAACAAGCAAAAATTAACAATAAATGTAACTCTTTTTGAAAGGAACATATAGAAACTAAAAAATACATAATAATATTTGAAATAAAGGAGGGCAAATTAACAGTAAATATAATAGTATTTAACAAGAATAAAAAGGAGTTAATAGTAAGTTTATAATAATACCTATTTCATACCAAAAAAACACAGTAGAACCTCATTAATTGGGGACTAAAGTTGTCTGAATTAAAAACAATAACCTATAAAATAAAACAAGCTACGATTAAAACAGCCTATACAAAACCAAACCCCATTTATTTAACATTTTGCGATGGAAAGGAAAAATAATCTGCAGGAATGAAATTAATATGTACATTATTTATGGGCATTTTGGTCCTTTAATCTGACTTTACTTAGAACATGAGTGTCTTGCTTCATACACTCACATCATGTTTATATTTTTTTGCACTAATAATTCAATTTATAATTAAGCTTTTTCATCAGCATTTATTAGTGTATTATCATGGGAGAAAGTTTGTCTAGATTAAGCTAAATCTGGCTTAGTAGGGCCTAATTTAATGAGCTTCCACCATACTAAGATTTTTCCACACACCTTTTATAAAAAATTTACAAAATTATTTGTGTTTAAAATTGACAGCATATAAATGTTATAATAGGGGTGAAACCTTTTATCTCATATTCTCGTTTTGTATATGCTAAACTCAAACTTTTTTTTATTATGAGAGTACTTATTTTGTAATTTTATTTTTATATATCAATTTTAATCTTAATATACCCCACCCCCCGCCTGGAAAGTAAGTGCTGGATCCACAAATGTACTATACCGACCTAGTTCTAAAATGACACTCCATAATGAAACAGCATTTTTTTAGCACCGTGTCTTACTACCTGTTTGTGTTATACACCTCTATACTAATTACACTAATGTGTTTGAGATTAGGAAGTTTTAATTTAGTTGAAGTGCACAAGCACAAGAGTGGAAAACCATTTAGGAAAAAAAAACTCAGTGCACCCGACCAGGATTGAACCTCGATCTCCTAGTCTTTGGCAGTCTAGTCCAAAACGAGAGCAACACACTAGACCATGCAGCCACAGAAACAGGTAAACAAGAATTTTTTTTAAACCAATAAAAACCATAACCATTCAATACATTATTGAATGTGTATGAAAAAAAATGTGTTTATACTTTGGTAATAAAAATCCATAAAAAAAGTAACAAAATAATTTAATAGAAAAAAGTGTCACTTTTGCAACATTTTCAGACAAGAAAATTACCCACCACCAGCCAAAAACAAATGTATAGCTTGAAAATTAAAGCAAATTTCATCAATTAGAGAATACCTTTTTTGTTTGCAATTTGCTGAATGAGAAGACTGCAGTCATTATGCCCTCCCCTCACTAACAAACAGACAATGTGAAAAAGGGCTAAAAAATTGAGTTGATCTTTTTGTTAAAGTGGCATTGTTTTTCTGGCAAATAAGTGATAACTCTTAATATTTTAAACTTTTTTTGAGAAAAATCCTTGACTTATAAGTGTGAAATCCCAAAACTTTGGCAGAACACCTCACCCCCACCCCTCCATTTATTTCGAGTATTTAACCTGAAGCTGGACCGATTGATTATATCAGCACACATCTTATAAACTAATGTAAATCTAAACCAGACACAACATCCAGCCCCTGACCATTAATTCATCACTGTGAAAGTGGTAAACCACATTTCATCAAAGATAAAGTTCTTGACCATGCCAGGAATTGAACCCAGGACCCTTAACTCAGTAGACAAACATAGTACCGCCGGATTTAAAGTGCCAGACAAGACACATTTGATTCGTGATATATACTTTTATTTGCAGAGAGAACTTATACAAATCTAGATTTTCTGATTAATAAAAGTTGCTTAGGTATTGTATAAAACTTTCATCAGCAATAGTTAAATATTTCACATCCACACATAAATCAAATAATTTTTAAAGCTAAAATAATTCTACTTGTTCAATTTACTTTAATTACCTTTAAATTAAATTTATTTGTGTGTTTGGTAATTAAAATAAAGGCCAACATGTGAATACCTGCAAACATTCCTTATGTTTGGGCGGTTTCTAGGCTCGTATACCAACATCCAGGAGATAAGATCATTGACCTCACAACCAGAAGTTCTGAGGGACGAAGTGCCCTTCATGATGTTGTTGAGTATGTCGTCGGTGACTGCGCCGAAAGGGTGTAGTCCCCCAGTTAGGATAAAGTGGGTGAGCATGCCAGCCACATGAACGTCAGATTTGGTGGTGCACTGAATAGCACCTGTTGTCAAGTATGTCTGTAGCGTCTCGTGAGACCACCAGATGAGAGAGGAACTAGGTGGCTTAGTGTTCTGATACAGTGCCTTCAACAAATAGCAAGCTATAGTGAATATCATCTCTGAAGGAACTGTTGCTATGGGGAAACGTCATTCTCTTGTGTATTTTTTTATGTTCAATCTTTTTTCAAATATACAACTAATTTTGCAACATTGGATTGTCATTGTTGCCAATAACACATTAGTAAAGTTACATACTTTGGTTTTCTTTTTTCTATTTATTTTTACACAAATACTCACAAATGCTGGGTGGTAAAAAATAAGTAATTCAATTTGTTTTGATTATAATTTTGAAACAGTTTGAAAAAAAACAATTTTTTTTGTTATATGTTTATTTGGACCACAAAATTTTGTAAAACCATGTTTTGAAGATGACATCAGACAAATGGACACCTGTAGATCTAACGCACATTTAGGTTCTTTATATAATATTTTCCATGAGAGTCTTAAATACTTTGGACATTATGTTCACTATTTCTTTTTGAATGTCCTTTAACTGTTCCAATATCTGAAGCTTGTTAGACAAACACCTTTCCTAACCACTTTGATCATTTAATAAGCTCACACCAAATATATTATCATATTGAATGTGTCTTATACATATTAATAGTTACATCACTTTTTATTAATATAATTTTCTTAATCAGCCACTTTAATTTTTAAAGGCATAGATAGTCTACTTTATAAATGTTGCCCGTCGCCTCCTTTCTTTAAAGTGTTTAATCCAAACTTATTGTAAAAAAAAATTAATGCTATCATGATAAACATAACCATTTTTCTAAAATATCTATGTCACAATTTTACTATTACAACTATATTATAAATCTAATTGTAAATCTATTTACCTCATATATTCCAAAGTCAGCCAATTTGATGACGCCTGACTCATTTATCAGAACATTGGATGGTTTCAGGTTCCCATGGATGATTGGTTTGGCCAAATTGTGGAGGAAGAACAGACCAACAAATAACTGAAAATACCAAAACACTGCATTTTTATTATTGTTAAAAAAAAAATGTTTGTATGTACAAAATAAATTATCCCTAAAGCTTGATACATAAAGTCCGTTCACCGTAGGAATTGTTTTCTGAAAGGCCTTTTTCCCTCCCAGAAATCTATTATATAGTAGGATATTGGTAGGAAAAAAGACCCTTCAGAGAGTAATACCTACTGTGAATGGAGTATACATATACAATCCAGGTAAGAACTTTTTTCTGACAGAAAAGTTACTAGATCTATTTTCACGCATTCATTTGTCAGGTCATATGAACTGAACTGTCACTTTTGATAGATATCACTACCTATCAAATAATATTAATAATACAGTAAAATATTATCAACGCTTACTGAACCTGCTTCAGTGTTTGCCTGGTATAAGGTGTCACTCTCCCAATAGACTAGAGTGTTGACAGGGAGGTTGAGGTTCAAATCCAAGTCGAGTGTATTGGGGGTGGTTTTCCCTAAATGGTTTTCCATTCTTCTTCCATGCAAGGCTGGGTACACTTCCTCTAAATTTAACCTTCCTCATCCTTAACCCATTAGCGCAATTTTGACATGTGTACAACCAAGGCCGTAGCCAGGGGGGGGTTTTGGGGGTTCAAACCCCCCCGAAAGTTTAAAAACGTAATGTAATACTGTCTTATTTACGGTTTATAAATATCAAAATCAAGGCACAAGATAATATATAAGCTATTCAGCACTGTGCAAATTTTATTTTTATTTTGTGCATTGGTTAGAATAGACTAAGAGAAAATCTTGACAAAGGAAATATGAAGTATTATNGTTTCTTCTTCTAAGAAATTACCTTATACAGAGACACATGCAGAAACACATAGATTGTATTATATTATGTTTGCTATTTTGATGAATTAATAAACACTAAACATAAGTTTATTTAAATATCTTTTCTAGTTTAGTTTCAAAACAGAAGGTAACACACGTGACAAATAATTTACTATTTACATTTCAATAGAATGTGCTTAGTAAATAATATAATTTTGTTGATTTAAATCAGAAATATCTATGATTCTATAATAATATTATATTGTGATTACAGACTGACCTGTTTCATGAGATGGTTGGATTTGACGTTGAGGCAGTTGTTCATTTTGAGGCACATCAAGTACTCTCCCAAGTTGTACTCGCAAAGTGGTGAGGCCACAAACAACTGCTTGTCATGCTCAACGCACAGCATATAAGGTAAGATATGTATGTGTTTTATGGTCATCAGTGGCTGAACCACTTTCTTCAACAACACTACTAGGGACATCTGATGAACCAGGTGTATCCGTTTCACCCCTACAGCTCTACCTCCAGACGTTATGCCCAGTTCGACATCTCCAAAGTTACCCCCAGAAGCCACTATGAATCCAGGTGTACTACTGTTCATTGTGAGGTTCCCGTCTCCAATGACTTGGGAGTTGGAAGGCAGTGTCAAGTAGAATCTTGCTATCAAGGGCTCCCAACGACTGACATAGCCTGATCTTATCATCGGCTGAGGGGGCGTGGCTCCATAGGGTGAAAGTCTAGACAGCAAGGGGGAGAACCTGATTAAAGGCATTGTACTGTTATTTAACCTCTATAAGATGAATTATTGCCCATTGGCTTGGACATGTATAATAAGTACAATAATATAAAGCAAATGATAGTGAAGGAAGTCAACCTCAAAGGATACTGTTGTTAGGCTAGGCCTAGTTAGGAAACAAAAGACACATTTACTATTTATTTATTATTTCAACTATAGTCTTTGTTAGTCTTGTATGTATTATTTATTATTAATTTTCCAGCAAGCTATATAGGCCTATTTATTCAAGCCTCCATTCTGTTGCATCAATTTAGCAACACTGCAAGTTTTCAGTTATATTTAAAATTCTTCAAGCATGTATTTCCAGATAGTTCCTTTGTGTTTTGTATAATATATCTCTTTAAGAAGAAGTTATTGGAGAGGTGGATAGAAACAAATAAAAGGAACAAACACAATTTGGCTTTCACAATGAAAAGATGACCACAGTTCACACTTTACATTGCTGCCATTGGACAAGGAGGTAATGGCTGCCTCTGGAAGAATATTGATTGTTAGTTAGTCATCACCACTCAATCCCTCGACCTAGATTTCACTATATTGGAACTCATCAGGGAGGAGTGTGAAACCCGCAACGCAACTTCCTAAAAGAGGAAACCAAAAAACACAAATGGGAGAAAATAATAAATGGTAAAGAATGATAGGGCATTTAAATAGGAATATGTAAAATGTACAACACAAAGAGCGAACACAGGAAATAGACATTATATATATATAATATACATAGAAATATATATATATATATATTACATAAAGAAACCTCTTTATATGAAAAAGTAATATTTCCGAAAATTAAAACAATGTGTTAATTTGGAAGTGGCAAGTGCTAAGAGTGTAAGAAGAAATGAAGAGAGATGTGTGTTTGTTCCTACCTAGGCCATGCTAAGAGTGTAAGAAGAAATGAAGAGAGAAGTGTGTTTGTTCCTACCTAGGCCTAACATAATTATCCTTTCAGGTTGGCTTCCTTAACTTTTATGTACTTTACATTATTTTTACACTCTCTTAATATATATCAACCTCTATAAGGTTATATTTCTCCCAAAATATTACCTTGACTTTTTCTCATAATATAGGCTACATATATCAATATACTTTATAAATTATAGCATTAACTTTTATATGTGAAATGAAATTTTAAGGGCAAAAATCCTTTTGATTAATATTAATCTTTTTAGTTTGTCATTATTTATTTTTTGGTCTCTGAATTTACATTAACACCTTTATCTCAGTTGGTGGGGGTAGATATTTTTCTAATGGTATACTTGCTGCATTTTCAATTTCTGGGGATTAAAAAGTATCACTATGAAACTAGGATTATTCTTTTTTAGTAGGTGGTAAATTAATGTTTTGTGCCTGACTGTTTAGTTTTTTATCGTCTCAAATTAAGTCAAAATACTACAAATAAAAGGAAAGAAACTTAAGTTGAGTTAGGAAGTGACTTGATATTTTGCAAAAAACAACAACCTCTAAGTCAAAAGATTAGATGACATTTAAGGTTTAGTAAATTAATATATTATAGCAATTAATATGTGTATTATAATATATTAATTTATTCAACGATTATGTCATCTAAGATTTTGAAGTAATTTTTTTTTTGCAAAATATTATGTCATTTCCTAACACAACTTAAGCTTCTTTCCTTATATTTTTAATTTAGTCTCTCATTTCTACAATTAACTATGAATATTATCAATATTAAGTTGGAATAAGTTGTTAAAATTCTATACGGTACAGTCATTAAATTTATTTTCTCTCAATACCTGCATGCAATTAGAGGTTTTACTGCAAGCACCATTTCTGGTTTTGTTGAAGTGATTGTAAAGGATTGTGGATTAATAATGGGTATAAGCTGTGTGTTCTGCTTTGACTGCTGACCCGACTTCATCACAACTTTCAGAGTGTGTCTCATCGGGGATTGTGCCTTTGTTAAAACATGTAGAATTGGTGAGGCAGCCTGCAAACTGTTGTTAAATATCTGCTGGGAAAGTGGTGGAAGGTAATATGGCACATTTTGTTGTTGCATAACGTAGTTTCTAGATGTTGGCTGATGAGAAACTGCTTGACCTCTAATCGGCCGAGGTGGAGTGTTTGAATTTGATGACACTTTACGTGGGGGTAGTTTCTCTTTTTGTTGGGGAGTTGTCTTTGCCAACTTAGTGATATGTTTCTCAGAGGTAGGTGGCCCTTCCAACTGTAAAATATCTTTCGAATTTGAAAGTATTGATTCAGTTTGTAGACATTCTTTTGAATTAAAATCAACTGTGTTTGGTGAGTGTGTGGCACATTGGGATAAGGGTAATTTGACATCATTGGAAACTGTTCCCGATTCTTCTGAAATCTTCAAGTAAGACGACTCATTTTGTTGTAAACAAATTTTGGGGATAGGTGATGTTTCTTTTGTCTTGTGATTATCTGAAGGTAGATGTGAAGATTCTTGCTGCACATGTTTTTTGGTAATTGATGACCCTACTTCTTGAGGAAGAGATTTATTAGAAGAATTGATAGATTCAGGTTTCAATGAACTTGTATGTGGATATGGGGCTTTTTGTTTGACATTTAAGAATTTTGCAAGTTTTTTTAAATTTGGAGAGGTGGATAATATTTTTAATTGTTGAGAGGGTTTTTCATTATATTCTTCATTTTTTATAGGTTCTTTGAATATTGTTTCCTTGCTTGCTTTATCATTTGTAGAGCTTTTACAATAAATTTCTTTTGTGGTTGCAATTGTGTCTGCAGCTATTTCACCAATATTGTGTAATTTAGGTGCAGTTGTGTTCAAAATGCTTGATACATTGGAATGTGATTTCAATAATTCAATATTTTCTTCTGGTTTTATATTGTATTTGTCTTGTTGAGTTGAGGACCTAGACTCTTGCTGTGTTTCACTTCTCCAAAAGGTACTTTCTTCAGTTTTATCTCTAGTTTGTTGTGCATAACCAATAAGTTTTGGGATGTTCACAACTCCACAACTATCAATTTCATCATCTTCTTCGTCTTTGTCTTCATATTCATCATCAGCGTCATTGAAATCATCAAGTTGTAAACTGTTTATAACACTTTCCACCACATTATAGTTTTCATCCAAAGTATCTTCCAAGTTTAGTCCATTTTGTGTGTGATCGGAAATAGAAAGGTCATTATGAGGTTTTGCTTTGATTGCCTCATCATTTTGAGATGATGTCCTTTTGATTTGAAGCTTTGAACCTTCATTTTCTGTGTTTTTCTTCTTTTTATCCGTTTCTTGGCCTTTGTTTTGAATTTCTGAGCCATCACATTCAAATGTTGTGTTTCTATTTAGTAATATTTTGCTATCAATTTTAGTTGACACACTAGAATCTATAACTTTCTTGTTATGTTTTGTTTGTGTTGATTCCAATTCTTTGTTTATTACAATACTTTTCATAATCTTTAGCTTTTCATCTATTTTTTTGTCTTGTTCAATCAAAAGATTATATAATTTCTCAGTTACTTGTGTCAAGCTATCCTCATCATTTATACTTTCAAGTCGAGATTCTAGTGACTTCCAATTCTTGGTGAGGCGTGTAATGGAACTATGCTCCCAACAAGGAAGGAGCATGTTTAATTTGGCAACTTCCTCATTTTTAACGTTGTCATCCCCTTTGCCACCACGTAGCCGTAAAGGATAGCCATATTGTCTATCCATGTCCCAGAGCTTTACATATTTGTGCAACAGATTTGTAAATAGCTCCTTAAAAGATTGTAAATAGTATTTCTTTGGTTCATCACTTGGTGAGTTCTTATTATTTTCAAGGTACGACACAATATCATCATATTCAGAACAGTCGGCATCAAGTTTGTTTGGAGTTGGTTCTTCTTGAGAGGGTGTATCTGATTTGTCTTTTAGTACTGGGGTATCATCTTTGTTTGACAGTATTGGAGAAGTCTTATCATCATGATCTACTGATATGTACATGTTAATAGCACCTGTATTGCTATGCAACAACTTGCATTTAACCGGACTAGTAGCTGGCTTGCTCATAATCTTATATTTAATATGTTGTTCCTTTCCTTTTCCTTTGTCACCTCCACCTATCTCATCAATATCATATTCATATTTGTCTTTCTCCCTGCTATCAATATTTTTCCCATTGGCTTTCTGAATGCTAGATATGCATTTTGAATTATCACGAGAAGTCATTGTACATTTCCTTCTGAGTGTACGTTTGATGGATACAGCTTCTTCTTCTTCTTCTTGAAAAGAAGCCACTTCCATTGGCTTCACACTTTTACTGTCAATTTCTTTCAAAATGCATTGTGTAGTCCTACCTACTTGAGGTATTTTGGCTGTGGTTTGCACATAAATATCTAAATTTTGTTCCAATTTTTCTTCCAAGTGAGATTTAATATTTATAGGTGACACAATTCCTTCAATGCATAAAGATCTTAATTTGTTTACTTTGATTTTATTGGCTTTTGCCGCTTTCCGCTTGTATTTTTTTGAACAAGACATGGCTGCACAGTAAGTATCTCCTTCTAGTTCTCCATCTTCATCACTGTCATCCATCTTCTTCCTCTTTTGCTGAACACATGCCTCCTCCTGTGTCCTGCCTGTACATAAATAGGTGCTCATCATATTGTGGTCCCTCTTGCACATGTCGAACTCCACAATGTTCTCTCCGCTCCTCAACTTGTCTATGAGGGTGTGGAAAAGCTTGACCTTGTTCTTGATGAGTCTCAGGTGGTACTCGTCAATGGTGAGGTTGTAGGTGATGGCTGACATCTCAAGGAAGCGGCTGTGGTAAGGTTGGAGCTCCATGTGGTTTCTTTGCAGCCATACCTTGGCCAACCCGTCGGCTGAGCAGGCAGCAAACAGGGGCAGGAGTGCAGCGGCCAGCAGGAGGTTGGATGATGCTCCTTCACCGCCGTGCCTAATAAGTAATAACATTAAGATTCTCATTTTCTTTAATTGGGTTTATTGCTGTAGGATGAGTAAGTCTCTATTTTATACACAATGTTATCTCGTTTCCACTCTTCAACACAGGAAATCACAAACTACTAAAATAAATAAATCAGCTCATAAATTAAATATTATTTAAATAGCTGTCAGGATATCAAGGAGGGAGCATGGAAAACTATCGGGAAACACCACCCCAATACACCCAAATTTGATCCTCGCTCTCCCCATTTTGGCAGTCCAGTCCAATGCAAGATTTGACACCTTTTAGACCATTAATCTGCAACCTATGGCCTTCCAACTGATTTTCTATGGCCTGTAAAAGATTCAGCAAACAAACAAATATGTTTATAAAAACATACTTATAAGTAATCTCTACAGTATATTAAAAATATGTATTTGGAAGAAGGTACAGGAAAGGTGGATAGAAATACGTAAAAGGGAACAAACACAATATGGCTTTTACAATGAAATGAAGAAGACAGTTCACACTTTACATCGCTGCCATTAGTACAAGTTCGAGTTAAGCTTTAAAATCTACTATTCATATCATTTATAATCTTCAAAAAATAGTATAATTAATCAGCACTTCTGAATATAACTTTTTAAGTGATTTATTTACTATTCGTTTTAAAGTATATTTAACTATGAAAATGGTTCAATATTTACTTCAATTTACTCCTATAGCCTCCCTAAGTCAGGGAACCCTAGTTTTAATCTAGGGGGTGCTAACAAGTATATTTAAATGGTATATGAGTTTTTCCTGCTAACCAAATATTGTAAATATTGAGGCCTAGGGCTTGGTGTAGTTTTCTGATTAAGTTAGTTTTTTAGTCATATGTTCATACTGTCTATTTTTAAAGTGCGCATCAGATAGACCATTCAAAAAGGTTTGTGTTAAAAAAAAAGTTAGTTTGTAAGTTATGTGCTTATAGACTTAGTACTGGTATTTATATTTTACACCTTATACACACTAGTCAAAATATATTTATTCGTTTTTAATAAGTATTTAAGTTGTGTGTGATAGCATCCCTATGTTTAGAAAGTGGTATCTTACGTCTTGAGTATGGTGAGGCATATGTCTGCGGAACCCCCCTGCACAAAGGCATTCATGATGTCCCTCTCGGTGACATGGCAGCTGCCTGCACCGAAACAGCAGTCACAGTGATGCACCAGCTCAAACATGACGGTGAGGAGAGCGTTGATGTATGGTATGTCGTCAATGTGGCTAGCCACCGCCTGAAACATGTACCAAATCTTTGATCTCATGCTATGACAAACTATCTCTCACCTATTTTCTACTATTTTGTAGAGTTAACACATCCCTTCAACATTTCTAAGATTCCTGATGATGGTGCAAGCACCAAAACTATTTAAATCTTCTCTGTCATATTACCATTTGCCTTCCCACCAAGGAGAAAACTATCCAAATTCATAAGCATAACATTAATTTGTTTCAAACAATTGATTTCAATGAAAATTCATCCAATCCAAACAACTTCCTTCAAATATATATTGTGACAGTTTCAAGAAAAGTTTTATGTGGTGTCTTAATTTTATGCAAATTTCACCAATCCCATGTCTCAAATTAATTTATCATATTTGTTATGTATAGGGTGGTGCATAAAAAAAGGTAGCCACATTTCTAATACATAATTTTATTCACGTTATGTCTTCTTTCTGCAAAGGGTGCCGCGATATTTAGAGGGGAACCTATATTAATAAGATATATAAAATAAAAATGCTTTGTAAAGAAAAAAAATTAGCACAACATAATGAAAATAAAGAAACTGAATTAAGTTTTGTCTTTAGTGTTTATCTGGTTTGCACCTTTCATGGCACCCGATGCGAGACATCAACTGTCAAGCCTCCTCGCCTCCCTCTCACCCCTTAAATCCTTCTGCCCTTCCAGCCACACACATTAAGCCCCTTATGGACCTGGAGCTGTATTCGTGCAGTTTGAGTCATCGCTTCACAAATGTTTCGCTCGTTACGCTGCCAAGTCCAGCTGTCATTTTTATATTTAAAATTAGCTAGGCCTGATCATTATTTTTGTCATTGTGTTGTTTAATTGTTGTTTCTTATGATTATTATGTTTTATTGTGAAGTTTAGAACAAGGAAGGTGAACTGTCTTTCAATGTTTGTATTAATTTGAACGTTGAAGTTGATCTCCGGCCTGTCAAGTTCAAAAGTTAACAAAGGGCATCTGGTTTCTTTTTTAAAGAAAAGGACATATTTGGACAGTTATTTATCATATGGATCTTCATGGAACAGTAATGAGAATAACCCTCGCCCTGTGTGTACAGTTTGTGAGGAAGCACTCAGCAATCAGGCCATGGTATCCAGCAAGCTAAAGCGATATCTTGCTACCAAGCACCTTGGTGAGTCAGAGAAAAGTGTGTCTTATTTTTCGCGTCTATTAAAGGGGCAGAAGAAATCAGCTTGTCAAATGGCTAAGAGAGTTACCATAGCTGACACTGCTCTTGAGGCTTCTTTTAAATTTGCAGTACTGATAGCCAAAAAAATAAAACCTCATACCACTGGAGAGGAAATAATTGACCCCACATGTAATGTTATAGTTGAAACAATACTTGTCCGAGAAGCTAAAGATCAGGTTTCAAAAGTTTCCCTCTTCAACTGTACAATCAGCTGTAGGATATCTAAGAGGTTGTCCAATGTAAATAAACAAGTCATAGACAAAATAGAAACTGATTTTAAATTTTCTTCACAAGTAGATGAGAGTACTGATATTACTGGCATATGTCAGATTCTTGGGTTTAGCAGATTTATTGATGTTAAAGATGTCATTGAGCAGTTTCTCTTTTCTCTGGCCAGGATATTTTCATTTCTGTTACCTATTATCTCATTGACCATGGCCTTTCATGGAAAGACTGTGGTATATGTAATGACGGTGCACCATCAATGATAGGGAAATGTAAAGGATTTACCACTAGAGTTTGGGGGGGGGAATCCGTCCTTAAGAACAATGTATTTCATTTTACACATAGAAGCATTAGTTGCAAAAACTTGTGGTGAAGAGTTGACAGAAGTTTTGAGCTAGGTTGTCAAAATGGTAAATTTCATCAAGTCATGCATGACCTTTGCAATGTAAGCTTTATGAAAAAATATGCTGAGAAATGAATGCAGCTCACCTCTCATTAGTTCTGCACACAGATGTAAGGTGGTTATCTCGAGGTCTTGTGCTTAACCAAGTTCTCAAGCTCAAAGATGAACTCAAAGCATTTTTTTGGAGAACAAAAACATGACACAATTTATAAGCTGTTCCAAAATGAGTCTTGGTGTTTGTAAATTTCCTATCTGACAAATATTTACAATAAGCTCAAGGAATTAAATCTTTCAATGCAAGGGCGACTAGAGACGATAGTTTCCTCAACCAATAAAATCAAAGTCTTCAAAAGAAAACTAGGTTCTTGTAAGTCTGCAGATCAGAAAGGTGATTTGTCAAAATTTCCCTCTCTTCTTCATCTGGCAGACCTCATTCTTGACCATTTGCAAAGACTACAAAATTCAGTTGATATGTACTTTCCTTCTCTTTCTATCGAGAAGCTTGACTGGGTTGTCTCACGATTTGAATTGGCAGACAGTGCAGAGGAGCTATATTTCAGTGTCAATGAATGAGACAAATTCATTGATCTCTGCGTTGATTCCACGTTAAAAGTTAAATTCGACAACAATAGTGAAACATCATTGGTTGTGTTTTGGCTTTAACTGGCGGAGGAGTACCCTAACCTAGTGAGAAAAGCAACCAACCTACTTTTGCCCTTCTCGACTTCTTATTTGTATGAGCAAGCTTCCTCAGCCATGATGACAATAAAATCCAAAGCAAGAAATAGACTGCTATCTGCTATATGCCTGTTACATTGTCAACCATTAGGCCAGATATAAAACTTTTGTGCTCTAAACACCAATCGCAAGTCTCACATTAATAAATATGATAATTATTGTTTTCCTACTGGTGACTGTAACATTCATTTTTAGTGGCATTATTCATTTAGTGATTTCAAATTATAGATAGTATGCTAGTTGATTGATTTCCGGAATCATTACTCTATAACTGAACTAGTGTATTTTATTAATTTTGTTGCTATTTATATATTTTAATTAAATCAGCAAGGGAGTAAGTAAACAAATGTGTTATTTTATTTTAAATAATTAGACAATTAAAATAATGTTAATTGTTTAATATGATACTCCGATCTATTCCAACTTGAATAAAAAATAAAAAATATTAACAGCAAAACACTTGAAGAAAAGTTTAACAAGGGTGCCATGAGATTCTAATTCCCTTCACAAGGGTGCCACGAGCCTAGAAAGGTTGAGAATCCCTACTGTAGAAGAACGCTCTTGGAGTGTGGAACATTATTTCCAAAGCCATGGAACTAGACACGATGATGGACCATCTTTGGCAGTTGTTATTAATGGGTTTGAGGAACATTTTCAGAGACCAGCACCAACCAAGAAAACCATACTGAATTGGGTAAAAATATTCAGAATGACTGGTTCAGTGATTAATCATAATCAAAGACAATCTGGAAGGCCACAAAGCACCAGAACAAATGACAATAACCCTAACTGCTAATGTACATAGAAAGCAGATCATCGACAGATTTCCTGCAGATTTACAAACATTTTCTGATCTGAATAATCTGGATTTTGTGAAGTAAGTTTTTCAGCAGGACGAAGCCACCCCACACATATGCTATTGAAACAAGGCACTGTTAGAGGAACTGTTTCCACATCGACTTGTGTCATGATGGACCGACTTTTCTTATTCGCCTCAAAGTCCAAACCTCATTTTATGCAATGCTTTTCTGTGGCAAATCTTGAAATAAAACTGTTTTACAGCTATTCCAAGAAATCTCTTTCACAGCTATTCTAAGAAATCTGCAACAGCTTCGCAAGAACATTGAATCAGTAACATCCATATAGTGCAGTACATAGTTACTCGAGTAATTGATTGCATAAAATTTGTCATTTGCAATGAAGGAGGTCAT
>CABFOV010008355.1:0-11890 GCA_902141375.1 Timema poppense
ATATTTTTGTTTCGTAAATTTAAATATACAATGAATTTATTAATTTAATTTAAAACATAATAAAAGGAAAAATTAAATTACTCTTTTACCATTTTACAAATTTAAATTAAATTCCAAATACTATCTGACAATTTATTGCTTCTTTTAGAGTTATATAGCTCTAAAAACTATTTTTTTTAAGCAGTGCTCCATTTGGTCCCTTGTTCGTGGACAATCTGCATCTTATAAGAAGTAACATGTTTACCATTGAGTCCCCCTTTGCAGATGCACTTTTTACAAGGATATTTGACAGGATAGTAGATCTCTCCCTTGTAGAACGTTTGACCATCCATTTTGCAGAAAAGTGAATCATCATCAGCATTATACTCATTATCATCTGGGAACTCTAAGATAATACAAATTGTTAGTCATTGAGACTTTGAAACTTTCCTTTAAACATATTTACGTTTGGTAGAGTTAGCTCGCTGGCTAGTAGAGAATCACTGACTCGTCCAAAGAGGCACTGTCAAAAGGATGAATTTTTACTAAATGCTCAATGATGATATTTGGGCTAGTGAACTAGCTGTTAGAAAAATATCACCCAACAGATTGAGACGGTGTAAGAGTTATGAGTTTTAACTAGATATTAATTTAAAAAATTTGTATTTGTGGGATGGCTATTGGAAAAGCACTATATTATCTTAGAAGACAGGATAATAAGGTCGAACTTTAAGTAAATGTATGGTTAAGTGTACTGACTCCTAGAGACTCAAATTATAAATCAAGGAAGAAAAAAATGTAAATAAATAATCTATAGATCACATATAAAGGTGAAAGGAAATCAAATTTATGGTAAAGTTATTATCCAATAGGGAGAAAAGCCCAGATATAATTAGTCAGGCCCGCAGGTGAGGTATTCTTACAAATTTACGACCACTGTTCTTGAATAAGTTGGGAGTGTGGGAGAATGCGAGGAAAGGTCAATGTTTTTGAAGTTTTTATAGAAAAACATTATTTTGGCTACAATAAATATTTCTTCAGTACAAACATAGTTTAATTTCCTTCAATAATTATTGAATAAATGTCAAGTGTGTACTGAAATTTAATGACAACTTATTCTCTTTATTTTAAATTTTCCCAGAAAATGCTGCTACGCTTATAAAATATATTTGACGACAGCTGTTGATATATCCGTGTGAAGAAAATTAAACTATACTTTTCTACTAGAGAAATATTTTATTTATTTATGCAAAAAATATATTTTTGTTACAAAAACTGCGAACATACTTACCTTTCCTCGTTATTCCCTGTAAGCCTTCCTTAAAGTTTGTCAACGGATAATTGGTTTGCACTTAGACGACGTGTAATATAGTACCAAACCCACGTGATCCGCACTGTAGATCACGTGGGTTGAGGTGTCAGTCTCATTTAGCTCAGCTTTCCCATGATGGGAAGGTCGGTTCCAGAATCCCTGCCTGGTAATAAGGTGGAATTTTCTAATTTGTTTTACCATTCTCTCGCCATGAAAGTTTGTGCATACTTAATCTAAATTCTACCCTCTTCATCCCAACCATATTAATGTAAAAACAAAGACATACCTATCGGCTAGTAAGACGTGATACATGCAAATAATACACCACCTAATTAATTATTCAGGTACTGTATATGTTGATTCATATGTTTGGATTTAAAATGCAAACATTTCGAAATTAGAAAGTAATTAGAGGATATACACGTTTAAAAAATATGTATGTGTGTATACGTATCTTATTTACATATCTGAATGGTCTAAAGGCGTTACTCTAATGTAGGACTGACCTGCTGAAGGGGAGATCGGGGTATGAATCCCGGTCGGGTTTACTGAGGATGTTTTATCCTAAATGGCTCACCACTCTCCTTCCACGCAAATACGGGTAAGATTGTCTCTAAAATGTTTCCTTCTTCATCCCTTCACTATTAGACTAAATTATAATATCTACGTATAGCCTGAACAGGTAGTAAGACGCGGTAATAAAAGAAAGAAGTGCTCACCATTCAAAAAAGTTACATCATTTTTACTTAAATGTAAAGATTTGTTTTTTACTGGGTGAATTTTAAGTGCATATTTTATTTTAAGATTAAATCACTATTTGATTAAGAATTTACAGATATCAAATTTTGGGTTTAACTACTAGTTAAGTCAGTTTTATTAAAATAATTATATTAATTTAATTAAAATTCACATTTCTCATCCAACCCCTCCTGATAAGAGAGTCCTAATGGCCACAGTACTGACGTCAACGTGCTCTATTAAAAATAAATGGTTTTCAAGATAAAGGTTGTGCTCTGTTTAAACTTGTAACTTAAAGCGTTCGAGGATATGTTAAGTTTAACTTACTGCAAGAGCTCATGCAGCAAGAATCCAGAGTATCATACAAATGTATACACTTGGGCTGTATTTCCTGAATATTTTCAGGACATTCCATTGGTACACAGTCAAAATCAGGTCTGAAATGAAAAAAAAAATCGTTTCAATTTATTTTTCTATAATTTTGCTGTTACATGTCCATAAATGATTACTTTACCGACATCTAAAATTAATTTAATTGAAAATAATTCCTCGAGATTTTGATAAAGATTGATGCTTTATGTGCCACAGGGATTAAACAAAAGGAGATTTTCAATTAAATTAGTTTGTTAATATTTGTCTCTTTCCTTACCTGAGACTTCAGAAGTAGTTTAATGGATTAAACTTAAGCTAGATATTTGGATATTTTATGGTCAAAAATCGAAGGGAGATAGTGATTAAAATTATAACTCTTAAATTAAAGGTAATTTTTTGAAGATATATTTTTTAAAATTCAAAATTAATCAGAAAATGGCTATAGTGACTTTTCACAAATTTGATTTCTAGGGAGTGTACATTATACATAACACTTTATTTTTTTGAAAAGATTAGATATTTTTAGAAAATGGACTATTGATAATTTTCTAAATGAGTAAATTACGTGGGGAGTGTTTCTCATGATAAATAAAGCCACACAATTATTTAATGGAAAAAATAATTTATGAATAATTTAACTATAACCAATCTTTATTTTTTTCCAAGCTATAATGGACTGAACAAAAACATTATTTTACGACTATGTCTTACTATTTATTTTCAAGGCACTCAATACAAGCAAAGGAATATTGGTATCCGGTATCGCTCTTATATTAAACTCATATTTAATCTGTTTTTGATACTCAAAAGATTTTAAGAGAAATTGGATACGTATTGTGTACGCTTTAAAGGTAAGCCTGGCTAATATCAGCAATTTTAACCATGTAATAAACTTACCCTTCACAAGTACATTCTGCCAAACAATTTCTTGACAAATCTTTATCAATTTTTTCGATTTTTTCATATTCTTTTCCTTCAAAATAGCACTTGTCGTAGGAGTGAAAGCGCAAGAAACCTAAGACAATAATAAAACATAACTTTTATTGGTAGGTTACCTAAAATCAAAGGTCGTAGAGTATTGTGAAAGATATATTATAAAATTGATATGTATAATGAGCCGATATGAATATACTTACTACAGTCAAATTTCATGGGACATGGTCTTTTCTGATACACTGGTTTGCATCCTATGTCGGTGTAGAGCTGGACAATATTGTTACGTGTGCACTTTTCTAGTTCTCTAGGGCTATGCTGTCTACTGGATATGGCTATAAAAAAAGTATTTTTTAAAGAAGACTTGAAGAATGTAAAAAGATAAAAGTTAAATCATTTAATGCAAGTGTTCTTTCAAAAAACATTTCTTAGCCATGAAGAACCTCTAACTAATTATACTCCACTTTTACCCCCCTCACAAAATTTGGGTATTTGTCAATAGTTTGGTTGCCGTGCAAATATTGAATAATTATCTATCTCTTTATGAGCTTACAATATAGTTAAATATATTTCTGAGAAAGAACAAGTAATCTATCTTACATGGTGTATTCAATAAAATTTGTAATTTTGAAAATTTCTATTTTAATTTAAATATGAAAAACATAGTTTTGAATATTTTTGGTTCGTTGGTCACGTAAATATATTCCATTTTTTGTCATAAAATAGTAAATTTTTGTCTTATTTTGAAGAAAATGAAATGCATACAAATATTTAACTGAAATTAATTTCAAAAGTCTCTATAGCGAAAATGTCAAAGTTTTAAGTGATAATTAATGTGACTATTTTTATATTATTTAAATTAAGCTAAAAATTAAATAAATTTAATTTAAAGAATAAGATTGAATAGAATATATTAAACTATAAATATATTTTTTATTTTTCAATTTTCACTCACATGATGAAATTTGGAAGTCTGGCCGTATCCTGACTGACAAAACCATGTCTGAACAACCCACATGAAATTAATATTAAAACTTCAATTTCAAAAATTTTGTCAGTGACATGAATCCATTATGTCTAAGTAGAATAACATAAATATGATAACATAATAAAATCTTATATTTGAAATACCTCACCAGATATATATTTTAAATATAAATTAGAATTACCTTAAATTATTAAAATTTGTGGTATTAATTATAGTTATATAGTCTTAATACTTACAGAAAAGAGCGAATATCAACACTTCTAAAACCAGCATTTGGTTTTACCAATCTCCTATTTTCTATTTGATAGCGTAGTTGGATTTCGACATTATTCTGTAAATAATGTTGTATGTAATTTTTTCATTAAACATAAACATAATTCAATTTATAATTTTTTTTATAATTTTTTTAGTCCTGTTTAATGCTCTGTTGCATTGAATATTTGGTTGTGATATAAAACATAAAAATATTTTAATTTGACACAAACCTTAATATGACCTAATATAAAAAAATATTTCCATACTATATATTATTTTAAATCCTTCCTCAAGCACTCTAGTTTTGAATCATCCGTCCTGCGTTCACTTCACTTTTAAGTGAGAAGAATTATAGATAGAACCAGATTTATATTAGCCTCAAGATAAAATTAAATTTTAAATCGACTTTACCAGGATATTATTTCCATATTCTATGAAGTGAAAAACTTTATATTTCTCAGTATAAAAAATAATCTCTTTACAATAATCTGTTAGCTGTGTTCCCATGCAGGGGTGGTGAAGTTTCTCATTTCTTCTATCACTGGCGACTTTGAAGTTTCCGACCGGATTACTTTTGTTACAAAGTTTCTCGAAATTAATCTTAGGACACTTAAGCTTCCAATTTCGACTGATGAGTGGTCTTGATTAAGATACAAACTATACAAACCGAAGATATCCTGATAGCTTGTTTTTAAATGTACCAAATTTGGTAAAAATAAATTTCCTGATTTTAATAATATAAAGCTCACATACATACCTAATATGAAAATAATTTATATCAAAGAAAAATGCTTATGGCTTGGCTTACTATAGTCAAAATTTGTATAAGAAAAGCTTAGTTGATTTACTTTGTATTGTCAACCACTTCTCAACATATGGCGGCTACACCTAATAGTAATAAAAATTTACGTACATTTTAGTGTTTTTATAATTAGTGCAAAACTTGACCATGTTTTACAGTGCTTCAGTATCTTGAAACCAGGGTAATTTCCTCATTAAATGTCTAAGACTATACAATTATACAACGATTAATAGCTAGTTACCTTAGTATAATGTTAATATTTCACTAATCAAAGATAAACAAATTTTTAAACATTGTATTTCTTAATTTTTAAACATATTTCTTAGCACCATATAATGTTTAATGGATAATTTTAGATAACAAGTGTGACTTTATGCTTCATAACATAAACATATTAAATATTTGTAAGAATAGGCTTAATTTTTATCTTAACTCTTGATTTGTGTCAATAAACATCCTAGTATGTTTATTTTAGATGCTATAAACCTAATCTTCTACATTTCATCTTCAACATTTTGGTTATAATGAATTGTACCTGGGGTGTTGGTATTATTAGATTGATATCTATTTTTATCAACACTTTAGTATTACTTTTTGAGTATTAGTAATTACTATCGATATTTTATTTTACTTTTCATACAAGTACATAAATCAGCTCTTGGTAGTTAAAAAAAAAAAATTAATGATTTCCAAGCCTCAAAGGGTTACTTTAATCACGCCGTTTCTACGACTATCTTTCTTAATTACTGTGTATGTTTATGAAATATGATATAAAACAAGTTTATTGAACTCGTTAGGGGGTTAGAAATCGGTCAATTTATTTAGAATTCTATCCCATGGCCAGCCCTTTAAATTTATAGACCAGAAACTATATAATAATACTAATTGAAAAATTGCTTAACATTAATGCTATGGTTTTTCAACTAAGATTTCGAAGAGTATTTATTAATATCTTAACCTGAAAATAATATTACAAATTCAAAACTATATTTAAATTCATATTTAAAACATATCTTAAATAAGATATTTCATGTTTATTTTTTATGTTGAGTTAATATAAGAATCGTTTTTTTTTAAAGAAATCATTATGATATAAATTCTTAATTAATATGTTATAAAGTGACGAACAATTACGGTGGTTAAGATTAAATTAAATTGGATTAGTTTATACTAGATTATCCTTCAACTATCTCACTGAAAATGAATGACCTTTCCCATGTTTGAATTCCATGTATCCAATCACATAGCAATTGCAAGATTATTATATAAATTTTCTCATCTACCTTTTTATGTTAACTTTGCATAATGGAAATTCTTTCGCTTTCATCGCCGTTCCAAACTTTCCCTATGGGGATAAAATTGTTTCGCTACATCTCATTCTTTTCTCATCGTCTCATGTTTTCTTTTCCACTAAAGACCTATACATTTTTTTAGCCTTTACTTCCATCCATCTCTCTTCTATTCTTTTTTTCCTCAAGACACATGAAGGGGATGCTTAATTTACTGTATAGAATTTCCTTTCGACAGACAAAACTGCTACTTTGTCTCCATATCCTGTTTTTAGTGCCATTAGTGTCACTAATGTAAAACATAAATACCACGATTACAAAAATTTGGCTTTATTCACGCAAGATTTGAGCTGGATATTACAGATGATGAAGGCTATACGTTTTTTGTTTCTATAAATGACTAGTATTCAAATGTATGTGTATGCCTAGTAGTGAGTTTTGGTTAAATTTATTTTTTTAAACTGTATTGTATTTGTCACCTGAAATTTGATAAACCAATAATAGTAGGACCCGCCTCGGTGGCGTAGTTGGCTAACGCGTTAGTCGTGTTGAGTTGCTCAACTGCTGAGGACGGGGAGATCGAGGTTCAAATCTCGGTCGGGTGAACTGTGGGTGGTTTTTCCTAAATGGTTTTCCACTCTCCCTCCACGCAAATGCGGGTTCACTTCCTCTAATCCAACCTTCCTAATTCCTAATCCATTAGAGTAATTAGTACTTAAAGCGTATAACCCGAACGGGTAGTAAGACGCGATGCTAAATATTATTATTATTAATAATAATAATAATAATAATAATAGGGAACCTACATAATAGTTCCAGTGGCACCATCTGATAACATAAACAACATAAAGAGGATTATTATTTAAATAGGATAAATTTGTATAAAGAATCAACCTAATATAACCATATTTTAACATGTCCGAGGTCATTTGAAATTAAGGGGAGGGTTTGTTCACACTTAATCGTGTAAAACATAAACTATTTTAAAGAAATTGCGCAGAGATACTTTTTGAAGTTGTAAACAGTAAAAATAACATGAAACCACTTGTAGTTTATAACATCTTTTATTCTATTTGGAATTGTTTAAATTTTAAAAATAAATATTAATCTTGTAAAAAAATCCTTAAATAATATCAAACTCACTTTTGTTTTAAATTACAACTATGTAAATTTTTTTTATTTTTCCTTAATGCTTCTCTATTGTTTACAAATGCAAAAATTACCAACTATCTTACAAAAGAGATTGCATGACTAATCTGCTAACCTCGCTGTCAGCCCCTACGTAAATAGGAAAAATTATGCTTGAACACGGGAATCGAACATGTCCAGGCATAATTTTACAAATTTACGAATATGATACTTGATGTGGTTATATATGTAGCTTATAGATAATTTAAGACTCCCGAGCTTTACTTATTCATGTACAAGCGTATACTATCCCCATAAAGTACTATTTTTAACAGATGCGGTGGCCGCATGGTCTAAGGTGCCACTTTCACGATGGACTACTGCTGAAAACTGACAGATTGGGGTTAGAATCCCGGTCGGGAATACTGAGAGTAGATTTTCCTAATTGGGTTTACACTCTTCCTCCATGGAAATGTAGGTACACTTCCTATAATTTAAACATTCCTCATCCCAACGTATTAGCATAATAAGTACATAGGAATGTAACCCAAAAGGTTAGTAAAACGCAGTGCTAATATTATATTTAATTGTGACTTTGAGATTTTTCGCTTCTTTTATTTTATTAAATAAAATAAGAACTATAACTTTCACCAGTGGTCACGCGCTCTAAATGTCAAGCTCATTTTGTTTTGCAGGTGATGGAGAGGTCAGAGGTTTAATCCTAGTCGGATGTACTGTGGATGCTTATTCATAGAAATATTTTCCACTATCTTCCCACCCATACGAGGATACGTTTCTACTAAAAATTACTCATTCATCCTTAATCCATTAGCGTAAACAATATATGCCGAACAGGAAATTAAAGTGGTGAAAAAATGTTACATTGTTGATATAGTTGTGGATTCCATCAGTGAATCTGTTCATTTACAACTTGTGAATTAACAATCGGATTTTAGCTATGGTTTATATATAGTCCAATATCTTATCACAATCGTAATCATACTTGTATGATACATCAATGGTCCTGAAATTGATTCCCAGCACTGCCTAAAAAACTTATTATTGTTGGTCAAATTTTGGGCTTTCTCTTTCACAATGATGAATCGGTGGCCAGGAAAATGTGTCAGTTCTAGAATTAAGTTGGTTTATTAGTCGGGCTTTTATATAATTCGTAAGTTCAGGAAGTGCATGATAAATATCCAAGTAAAATAATTTTATAACAAAAAAAGCTTTTACGTGTACATTTTATATTTATATTTTTTTTGTATAACCCAGTCATTTAATACAGTATATATATTTATATGAATGCATCTCGTACCCTTAAGGTGCGGCAAAGGAAATGCGAGTAATTTTACAGTGTTTATAGCGTTACATTATTTTTTTGCCAACATAAATCAAATATTTATTCAGTAACAACAGAGAGTCTAGTTTTCTGCACATGCAGATATCTTGAATATCTTTCAAGAGTCTCCTGGAATTTCGTGAAAACATTTTAAATAAAAAGAAAAATGTTGACAAAATTTTAGGACACCCTTGAAAGATATTCAAGATCTGTTGATATCAGCATGTGCAGAAAACTAGACTCTATGTTGTTATTGAATAAATATTTGATTTATTTTGGCTAAAAAAAATTTAATGCTATAAAAACTGTTAAATTACTCGCGCTCCCTTCTCCCGCACCTATAAGGGACCTACTCACTAGGCTAAATTAAAGCAACAATATTATACAATGGGATTTATCTTATATTGCTGAGATAATCATCAGTTGCTCTCCTTACTCTCCATTAACTTAGACTCACTTAGCCGACATTCAAGCCATCTGGTTGCCAACATATTTTTTCCTCCATCTTGTTTTCATCAGTTCAAAGTAATCCTTTGTTACGCATGAGCATATATTATATCTAAGTATAATTTTTGACTCTGTGGTTTTCATATTTTTTTTATTTTATGTTTTTCAAGAAAATATGTGTTCTTTGTAAAGTGACAGTATACTAAAATGTTGATATTAGTGAACAAACCATGGTGGCAACAATTATTGTGGGGCTAAGTCAGAGTCAGCAAGGAAAAAAGAAGAGGTTTTAGAGGAAAATGTGGCTGCTTGAAAACGTACACCCACACAAACTGCGCTGAATGATACCGTGTTGACAAAACCAAGTCATGTGCGCAACAAGAAGATCGAGCGATCCAGTTGCCAACATCCAGTCTTTGTAACAACTGTGAAATCTGCTTCATAACTCCACCAAATGCTAAAGAATTCATGGGAGTCAATCAAAATATTGCTTGGTGGATCCGAATATCACCTGCAACCTGACTGCATTTGCCCATTGACTGGAAAATATATTGAAAATTTGGTTGACAGCGACGAGATTATGAATCCGGTTGCTTCAATATCACCTCGTGAATGGGCCCCTTAACTGAATATGCCAAATAATAAGTGCACGCAGGTATTTATTCTAAAAAGAGATATTTGGACGGTAGTGAAAGGGGAAGGTATAGAAGGTTAAAGTGCGTATAACCCGAACGGGTAGTGAGACGCGGTGCTATTAATAATAATAATAATAATAATAATAATAATAATAATAATAATATAGAAGGTTAAAACAATAATTTTCACATGTTCTAGTACATATTTATTTCTACACATAGTTAAAATGTACCTCCTTATTTAAATAAAGAACGAGATAATTTTATACGTATAGGCTTCAGATCAGTTTTAAAAACTATGGTATTAATATTTTTACTATTAAATCCTACATTATAGATCATATGGACTCTTCAGTAAACCTTTGAGTATATCACATGTAGTCGGTTAAATATTAATATCAAAAGTTATTTTAATTTATAACAATTCAACATATGTCTGGAAAGGAAGGGGTTTCCAACCCCCGCTCCCCCCATCTCACACTTCACCCCTTCCCACGGGCATGCCCTTGAACTAAAATACCATGGCTTAATCCTCCGTCAAGTACTGTGATATTCCCGAGGGATACTAACTCCAAACCTGACTCGCGCAAGAGTCTGAGAGAATATGATTTATGGAAATGGAGGCTTAAGGGTCCCATCGCTCATTTACCTCTTCTTGAGAGAATGTTTCAATCAAGTGAGTTATGTAGTAAAGTACGTGAAAGTGTGTTGAATTACGACGATCGCATTAGCTCATGGCATGTCGGGAACTACTATGGATATCACTACGCATAGATTGTTTGTTCACCTTCAATCAAATTCGGGAATCATCGCTTTATATATAAAAGATCTTCAAGAACCAACCTTGCTTGTCGTGTAAAATTCCTTTAGATAATAATGCACATGCGGCCGGGTTTCAATCCTCGGTACCAGCAAAGATTTATCTGATTACCAAACCCTTCCTTCACCTCTGACGAGACATCTTGTGAATGTGAGGAATACCAGGCCTCCACCGTGGTTCGGATTCCACGTTAAATTGTAGGTCCTTCATTTCATCTCACAATCACACTACCATTACACATTAGCGTAAGTGCGTATAACCTGAACGGGTAGTAAGACGTGGTGCTAATAATAATAATATTAATAATAATAATAATGCACATGGAGGTAGTATAAAGTTTAACCGTGCGAGAGATAAGGCCAAAACCTAGGATCCATTCTTCTATCTCTTTCCATACTGACCTTGATAATCATGTTCATGTTCTGGGCCTGGGAGCTCCAGACGGGCTACAAAGCCACAAGAATATTGTTTATTTAATTTTGAAAAAGTTTAGGAAATCTTTTAAAATGATAAATGATCATTGACTTCAGTGGTCTTGGGGTAAAGTGCTCGGCTCAGGACCCGATGTTCGTTGGTTTAAACCTACCTGGGATCGGCGGATTTTTCTTGAACGATAAAAATCCTTGGCGCAACTTACTTCAGAGAGACCCGCCTCGGTGGCGTAGTTGGCTAACGCGCTTGTCGTGTTGAGCTCGACTGCTGAGGACGGGGAGATCAAGGTTCGAATCTCGGTCGGGTGAACTGGGGGTGGCTTTTCCTAAATGGTTTTCCACTCCCCCTCCACGCAAATGCGGGTTCACTTCCTCTAATTCAACCTTCCCAATTCCTAATTCATTAGCGTAATTAGTAC
>CABFOV010008355.1:12012-23895 GCA_902141375.1 Timema poppense
ATATATATATATATATATATATATATATATATACTTCAGAGAGGAAGTAAAGAAATCGGTCCCGTGTTTGAGTGTGGCATATAAAAAAACCCTGGAAGGTATGCGAAAAAAACCTTACCCAGCAAAATTGATAGGCCCTTTCGCTCTCGCTCATAGAAATTATCGTGCACTGATATAATTAATCGGTTCATAATGTACACGTTTAATACCTTTAAGTGAATGTAAAAAATGAAAAATGATCTTTGAAAATGACTATTTTTGTTTTAAAATTAGATAAAAAAAACAGAGTTAAGGATATAGATAAATACACAGATGTCATGAATTTTGTTTGGACAGCATGACATGTATAATCAATTTATTAATCAGAATATTATTGTTTAACATCAAAATCGGGCTCTTGGTAGCTTCTTTCACGTTGGCGATTTATTGAGAGATTATATGGTTCAAAAAGATTACGGTCAAATCAGAAATATTATTTGAGTGCTGTTTTGTCTATTATTCGTTATAAAACAGCAAAATCAAGGTAAGTTGTAAAATATTTATTATTTTTTTTAATATTGAAAAATAATATAATGTAATTAATTTTATAGCAAAGTACCTACATTATTTGATCATACCTAGTCTATACATTGTATAACCATCATTGTTTATAGTATCACTATATCTCATAATACCTAATTCTTCTCTTGCCATAAGTATCTTAAATTGCCAAGGTTGTACCTAACTTTAAACTAAACGCTTTCTTTCATCTTACAGCATTTTTAAGTACATCACAATAATATGTTTTATAAATGAAATGTATGATAATCCGTATTATTACATCCTCCGTTACATAACCTAGAAATGTGTCACTTAAGCAATTTGACGTATAAGAGGGATTTGTGCACGTTCTTTATATTGAGGGAAGAGTATCCGTGGGAATTAATTAATTAAACATGCCTTTATCTTGCTAATTATAATGGACTTATCGTAAAATACCTATTAATGTCACACAAGACATCTCGTCTAAGGATTAATTACTAATCCCCTTGATATCCTCAAAGCTGGCATATAAACTCTTTGTTAATATTGCTGTATAATCAATTAGCTTGGATCTCTACAGGGGGCTAAATAATGTTAGGAAATTCAAACAACCATAGAGATATTTATCCTTACTTACTTATGCTATGGCATCAGGAACTAGAAAGCTCATTGCCAACTTTCTCCATATCGAACTAGCTCTATCCAGCCCAACTAATTACACCCTATCTCTTTCAGGTCCATTTTAATGTTATCCTCCCATCTACGTCTTCTCAATGGTCTCTGCCCATTGAGTTTGCCAGTCAATACCCTGAACACGGTTCTAGATTATCCCATTTGCGCTGAATTTCCTGCCCAACGTAACTTAGCCTGGTAAACAATAACCCACAGATGTATACACACATATATATAGAGCAATAGTAATAAGATAAATGATACTTAGTCTTGCTTTAATATTGTGTTAGCTTTTCCACTACGTCTTACTACCCATATGGATTATATGCATATTAATTTTATAATGGTATAGGGTTGAGGAAGATATAGTCTATATTAAATGTACCCGCGTTATATGTAAGGGTAAGTGGGAAAAATTTAGTAAAAAACTGCCTCTGAATATCAATCTTCCTCGTTACCGGCAAACCATACGAGATGAGCTTGACGTTTATTTTTCCATCCTGCTTATGTAGGTTCTCTCTGTTAAAGGGTTTTAACCATCGTTCACAAATATATCCACATTTAAAGGGGTTACAAAGTTGATATTTTATTATGTCAGAGTGATAATACAAATTATCTTTTTACATTCATTGTTTTTTTTATCGTATGCTAAATTGAATCATGTAATCACTTACACAGTGCCTTAACTTCAAAACAATTGTACTATGAAAATAATCCTTATCATAAAAAAATATTTACTATAAATTAATAAACGTCTGTTAGAAAAACGTAAAAATAATAATAGATTTTTAAACACAGTTGGAAAGCTACATCTTCCTTATTCTTCATCCATATAGAATTAATGAGTTCTATGTAAAAAGGGCCCATCTCGAAAAATCATGTTTTGAGAAAATGGCGCTTAAAGATTTACGAGATATACCACATTTACAATAAGTTTTTCATTAATTTAAGAGATTTTTAAAATATTGGTATACATATTTTGGAAATTAACAGTAACTCATTATTTCCTTACGTGTTTTATATACATATATTGTAATATGGTCTTCAAGTGCACTTTTTATATAGAACAAGTGTCAGCGGCCCTTTTTACATAGATTACAAATTTTTAATGGTGTATTCAAACATTTTAAGGGTGACTTAAGTGGAAATAATGATAAATATAATTTGGACCAATAATAGATTATTTAATGTGTAATATATTCACTAAAAAAATGTTTTAAATAATTAAGATAGCGATTCACTTTTTTTCTTGTGAAATACAAAATATTCAGTCTTTCAGTCTAAGCATTCTTTGGTTTAATTATTAATCAATTTTTTTTATCGACATTGACAATATCCTCATAAACACATGTCACGTTAATGTCATAACTTAAATGGTATTTTTTAAAGATTTCTTCAAACCAGTGAACTTATTAAGGTTCCAAAAACTTAAAAAGATTTCCCACACATGCTTCTTTAGCTGGATTAAGCTTAACTGGTTCAACTGGATAACGTGACAACCCCATGTCGTTAGGACTCTAAAAATAATTAAATGGAAGATATGGTACCTGTATACGGCCCCGAAACAAGAATACCTCCCGTCACAGGGTAGCTGAGACGCTGTTAGGACTGTATTTTGAAAACTTGCTCTTTTGCATTAGACCTTTGAGATTCAACAATATTTTGTAGTCCTTCAGCCCATTTTTGTGTAATAGCTGTGGCATTTAAAAAAAAGAAATGGGGATGGCCTGCTCGGCATTTTCCAAACACTTTCACATAGTCATTAAGAGTATCCCCTTTTTCACTTTTACGCAAACGTTTACTATCTATACCAAAGTTTCGGTAAAAATGGTTGTACGAATGACCTTGCACTGAAAAAATATGAGCTATCTTGACTTTCAGTTTCATGAAAAGCCAACTTCAAAAATTTGTTACTGTCATATTTTTATTCTTTCCCCCTGCTCCGTCAGAAAATAAAATAATTTCTAGAACATCACATTCTTCTTGTAACTTATGCATAATACAGTCATGAACAAACTGTGCTGGAGTTTAAAATAAAATCAGATTCTAAAAATTTATAGAATGCACTTCTATCATCATTGTGGCAGTTTACATTGAACAAGAAAAGCCACATAACCCTCTTATAAAGCTGAGAAGTTACGTTTATTTTCGTAAGAGAAAAGTTTTGATCGTAGTCGAATTATAATACTAGAGTTAGACTACCAACAAACTTACAGGTGTCAATCCATTCCCGTTTAAGTTTTTTTGTAAGCTTCAGCCTTTCTTTTTATGTAATTCTAACAAAATCTTAAAATGATCTGTTGAGTTAATCTTGAGTTTCACTGTTGACTTTGTACAGAAATCGCACACATCAGTGCGTGGTAATTTAAAAGTAGAAATATTTTGCTTTTTAAAATACTTGTGATATGATTTGTAGCTCATTTTTAATGAATGGCCTGTTTTATCCTTGTGAAAATATAAACTCACTACTATGTGGATCAAAATAGACTGATAACAACAGCTGATTAATTGCCTCACACTGCTATTTGTATTCAGGACATACAAACCAAACTTTGCAAGCATACCAACATAAGTATGGCGGAACATAAAATGCAATCTCCCTAAAAATTGCCTATCTCGAGATAGGACCCTTTTACATAGAACTCCTCATTACTACTAGTAGCACGTAAAGCATTCTGAAACTAAATTAGTTTTTTTTAGCACCGCATATTACTACCCGTTCGGGTTAAACGCTTAAGTACTATTTACACTAATGGATTAGGAATCGGGAAGGTTGAATTTAGAGGAAGTGAACCCGCAAAACATTTAGAAAAAAAACACCCCCAGTTCACCCAAGCGAGATTCGAACATCGATCTCCCCGTCCTCAGCAGTCGAGCTCAACACACAAATTATTTGAACCATAAAGTACAATTTTTCTGGATTCCCAAATAAGTTACTAAACAATGTTTTTGTTGTTGGATTTCGAGCTAACTAGTTCTGCCAATATTTAGTTGGCGATTATTTACTTTTTGAGGCAATGCCTTACACAGAAGTCTAGGAAAATACTCTTTATTCATTGTGTTTCACCCTATGATTATTATCTGACTAGTCTAGGAGGTCTGGCTGTGGAAGATAGTTAGAAGTAGGATTCGCAAACTCGCAGCCCGTGAGACATATCTGACCGCCCCGCTTATTTGCAAAACTTTAATCCGGCCTACAGTCATTACACACATACACACACATACGCACACATACATATACATATGTATGCACACACAACTATACATGCAAATGTACATGCACATACATACACTTAAAGACACACCAAAAATAATAAAATTTAATTTTAAAGTGTTGGCCTACAACATTTTTGGTAGCAAAATTAATTCCACACACTGCTATTTTTTTATCCTAAACTGTGCAATATTTTGTTATCACTTAAAGTCGAAATATTTGATCTTGATAATTTTTATTTACATACAAAAATCAAAACATAATACTGTTTCAAATATTTCATTAACACCCCACTACACAAAATATAAAAAATACCATTTAACGAATATATGCTAGTTATTTCAAATACATATAAATACATAGTATCAAATATCTAGCTTAGACTAACATTGGTAGTCACGTGGATTAAACGCCATGCTCATCTGGACTATTTGATTATTTTGCTTGTTTCAGGGAGACTTAGGTTTCAAATTACAGCCGGATTTACAGAAGGTGATTTTTCTTTCTTTCCTACATTTACTTTACTCAAATGTGTCTGCTTTCCTATAAATTATATTTTCATCTCTTACCTACGTGCATGATTAAAACGAGCATATAGTAGGTGAGCTGAGAGTCTAGGGGTAAGGTGTCGGACTTCTGTGCTAGGGGTCGGGGGTCTAATCCTCGGTCCCGCCACAGATTTATCTGATTACCAAACCCTTCCTTCACCTCTGACAAGACATCTTGTGAATGTGTGGAATGCCAGACCTCCACCGTGGTTTGGATTCCACGTTAAACTGTCGGTCCTCCATTTCATCTCGCAATCACCCTACCATTACACATTAGCGTAAGTGCGTATAACCCGAACGGGTAGTAAGACGCGGTGCTAATAATAATAATAATAAAATGAGCATAGTCGGAATGAGTAGTAAAGACGCGCTTCGAAAACAAACTTATACAATACAATGTTTTTATTTGTTTATTTAGCACTGCGTCTTACTACCCATTCGAGTTATAGGCTTACAATATAGTAACCAATAAAACATGTTTCTGTAGGATGTGGCCTGTAAAAAGTCCTGGGTTTTTGAATCTAGCTCCTCGGCTGAGTTAGAGACCACTGATTTAAAGGGATCGTAAATTTATTTATGTAGAGAAAATGGGGAATCACTGGTATAAATCATTGGTCGGGAATAAAATTTGTTATAACCCAGTTGAGATTTAAAACTAGATCCTCTCCAATACTGATTGCTTGGACCTCATGACCAATGGTGGGCGTGGGAGAACGAAATATTGAATATAGTCGGGCATTTTGGTTCCTTTTATATAGAGCTATTTTTAGTTGTGTTATAGGGTTATGGAGATATGAAGAAAAAATGAAACTGTTGGTACATTTTTGTTTTATTAAAAAAAATCTCATAAATCAGATAATTAAAAACACAAAATGTCTTCCATTTTACACCAAATTCTAATCATAATGTGTATTTTTTGTACTTTTTAAAATAAATATAATACCTTATTTAAATACATATGTATGATGATTAGTGCACATACTTCTAAAACATTTCGTGAATGTTAATTATATATTAATACTGCTTATTCACCATAGTTAAATGCTTTCATATAATTAAAAAATAATTTATTATGTAAATTATTGTTTTATGAACAATACAATTAAAGGAAGAATATACAATATTATATTCTTGATTTACTTTTCAGAATTTAAATTGTTTCATTTTTCATGATAATTACTTTTTCAGTAATTATCCTGACATAAAAATGAATTGGTTTGTCCATAAGAAAAAACAGATTGAATATTTTAAACTAGATTTTATTTTGCTAGTGTAAGTCTTTAAATGATTCTAAGTAGTTATTTAGAACACTAATATAATTATTTTGATAGAAATAGGTGGTGTCTTTTTGTAAATGCGGCAATGAACTTTTGAGCTCCTAGTGTCACAGAGTTATAAAGTAAATATCATGGTTTTGATCTATGTTGGCAAAATATCAAATCTTATACATACAAATAAATCAAAAACATATTTTGGGTATTTAAACCTTTTTAACATAGTATATATTTATATTTCCACTTTTCAAACAATTATTATTAACTGTCAATTCAATTAGTTTTGAATCTTTAAAGTAATTTTCTCGATGTTTTAAACACTTTTTGAGAAAAATTTGTCCTTTCCTAAAACATCAAAATACAGTTTTATTTTAAGTCTAAACAACAATGTTTTAGGGATATTGATGACTTCATAAATTAATTTAAATGCATTTATTTTACTTTGTGGCAAAGCCACGTTGAACTATAAATTGTTTTAAGATTTTATAAATTTACATATTTAATACTTGTTTATATTTATCATGAAGCTAAAAAAATTAGTTTTATTATTTGTGATACAAGAGTTAAACAAAACTGTAGAATCAAAACTGAAAAATTTAATGAAAATAAAAATTATCTTAGAGAATGATACGTTTACACAAATATTTTACACTAATACACAAATATCATATATATTATAATTTTAAAGGGAAGACATATCTACAAATAATTAATTTGCTTCAACTGGAAAATAATACGAATATACATTTTTTGAAAATTTTCCTGCTAAACATTAAAAATATATTAAAATTTGAGTATCTACTTCATTCATAGAAAAAAAATTGATATTGACAATTCAAAGTCAAATATTAAATCAAACTTGTTGAATCATGCTTTTAAAGTATAGATTGCGAAAAATTATCTTTCTTCGTACTTAAAGAATTTTAGTATTCATACAATGTTTTCAGCTCCTCTAGACAAAAAATAAGGTCTCTCCTTTTTGTATAGTAAAGAAAAAAATAAAATAATATAGGTTATTTTATATAAGTTGGTTCATCTGAATAAAACCACATATTTCATAGTTGTAGTTTTATTAAATTAATTGTGACATCATTTTTAAACATTCTTATTTTCACGCTTATTTAAAATAATATTCATATCGCGTAGGATAAAATTAGTAGACTATTTGTACAGTTTTCTTACTGTAATATTTTCTAAATATGGAGGGTTGCAGTATATAAAAAATATTTGAATTAATACTTCCAGGAAAACTTTTGATTTATTTATTTCCAAATAACAAACTAGTTCTTAATTTGTGTAACATTTACTCAATATGCACAATCAATTAAAATAAAACTAATCTATACATACTATATTTAAATTTAAATAAATGTAATATATTTTACCAAATATTTGGCCTGTAGTGATAATACATATTACATCAAATTACATCATTTTCATAAAAAAATTAATTGTCTGACGTTTATTTTCACGTTATAATTTTTATCAACTTTTTAAATCCAATATTCCAAATAAGATTGGCATTTTGGTAAACTTTGACTTTCTTGGTCTGTAATCTGTTCTTCTTTTAAATAAAATTTTCCTATCGTTCAATCGAAACGTTCTCAAATTGGCTGAAAAAATAAATATTTTATCACTCGCTATTATTTATATATCACTTATCTCTCACTATACTTCCAGCACCCCGAAGTTGTTAATAGTCTTGGTATAGTTATCGTATCTTTTATTTGGTGGCATTATTTTGTACATAATTAAAATATGTTGTTTCGAAAGTTCATTTGATAGTTTTTCCATATTGAAAATACCTTATTTTTAAGTAAAATCTATAACTCTCATTAACAACATTTTTTCAGAGCCTACTTAGCACTCATATTATTTATGTAAATTAATTTAACCAACCATCACTAATTATTAAGTTATAGCCAAGTGATACACTGCTGTAGCACACGTCACAACCACCAAAAATGTTAGATTAAAATCATCGAGAACATTTCTCCTAGAGCTCCCATGCGCAGTTTGACTGTCGTCCGCCATGACACTGCTAGCGACGACAACAACCCCTCCTGGAGACGATACACTACTTACTTCGGGCGACGCGCATGCGTGAACTACTTGTTGCTGTTGCTGCGTGTAGTTGTCTGAGCCACCACTACAGCGCTGAGCGTGTTCTCCGAGACACGCGGCGTACGCTATGGCGTGAGGGATGTAGCTCTGGTCAAATGTTCCAGAGAATAAAACTAGAAACAAAGAACTTGATTGTTTGTACTGTATGCTAGAAAAATAAGAATATAATATTATGTTACTTTACTCATGGATAAATTACTATATATGTTACAGTGAAAACCCCGTTTTTAGTTAGAACGCGTTCTTACTAGTTAAAACTAGAATATACTGAATACCTTTGTTACAACTAGAATTTACCGCTGGTCATAAATGAATGTCAGTTAAAACTAGTTTTAACTAGACACAACGCATTTTGACAAAATGACTCAGTTAAAACTGTTTCGACACAGGTCAAGGTTCATTTAGTTTACACTTGACGTGTTAGAACGATTCTGATTGGTCGAGTGGCGTCGCCTGACTCGGGAGTGGCGAGTTGGTCGACACACCACCCGCCTGTACACACCCGCTCAGTTAGTCTTCCGCTAAGCACGTATAAATGGACTCGTACGCATTTGTCATGGCAGATCTAGATCAAGAAACGCGACGGAAAGAAGAATTTTTAAAAAGGATATTACAGATTTATGAACACGAAAACAAAGAGAAGCCACTACAATGTCATGACAAAAGAAACTTACGATAAATTAGTGGACGAAATTGAAGAAGCACAAAAACATACAGAAGATTAAATCAATTCAAGAATATTAATATTTGTGGGATGCGAAAGTTAGTGCCAAAATAGAGCCTATGAAGTTCTACTTATATGTAGACGAAATTCTCGATATTATTGAAGCAGCTCATGTGGTCCTTAGTCATGGAGGTCGAGACAAAACTAAAAACTGAAACTTCAAGAAAATATGCGAACATAACAATAGAGATGATAAATATTTTTTTGTCTTCGTGCCAAACTTGTCAGCGTAAAAAGAGGGGCTTGTTTCGAAACCTATACTTCATTCAGAAATGAACAGTCATTGCCAAGTTGATCTGATCGACATGCAAACGCAAGAAGATCGTGGATTTAAGTTTATATTGGTGTATCAGGACCACTTGATAAAATTTGTTTTGTTACGTGCACTGCAAAGCAAGAGAGCCGTGGAAGTGGCACATCAATTAACAGATACATTTTTGACATTTGATGCTCCTTGCATTTTATACTCTAATAACGGCAGAGAATTTGTTAATTCTGTCATAAATGAGCTGGCTTCATTTTGGTCCGAGTGTTAACTGGTTCGTGGAAAACCAAGGCACAGCCAAAGCCAAGGGTCTGTTGGACGCTCTAACCAAGACATTGAACAAATGTTGGCTTCGTGGATGTAAGACAACAATACTACGAATTGGTCAAACGGTCTTCGTTTTGTACAATTTATGAAAAATCGGGCACTTCATTCTGGTACTAAGCAATCACCATATAAAGCCGTGGTTGGTACAGAGACGCGAGTAGGGCTTATGACTTCGAGTTTGCCTCTAGATGTTACTAAGGAGATACGATATGAAGATGATCTTAAAGAGGCTTTTAATAAAATTAATGTGATAGATGAAGAAAATGAGGCACCTTTTGATGTGGAAATATTACATGACTCAGAGGAGGTAGCGGATGTCGCTAGTAGCAGTGGACTGTCTCCAATTACAGCAGCAACAGCCAGACAAGAAGACCCAGAAGATGTAGCTAGTATGAGTTCAGAGCCTCAAATTATTCCAGCTAGTCACAAAGATCCGGAATCTGCAGCTAATGAGAATCGACAATGCCAAATATAAGCTAGACAAAAAGCGCATTAAATAATTTCAGCTAGTGACGAAGATCCAGAAGCTGTAGCTAATGTGAATCGACAGCAGCTAAACAAAAAGCTCATGAAAACTTGACAAAACAGGCCAAAAGAATGAAATTGGCTTCGGATTCAATACACGCTCCTGTATAAATCAGTGATAATATAATTATACCAATTCCTGATGTCGACAGAGCAAAAGCAGATCTCTACAATATTGTTGGAGTGGTTCTTCAAAAGGATGAACAAGGTTTGCACAAGATTGGAACGAAATATGGGATACTCGATAAATTGTATTGGAGGTATGTAATGCTGAATTGATTTCAATAATTAGGGACGAATGTCGTCGCAAACACTTTCAGTGGCTCCTTGGTTCAAAGCACTGAAAATGTGCCACTGTTTAATGTTGCTAACTATGCAAGTCATTCATTAATATTTTTATTGTAATATGCCAAGTGCGTAGAAGCTCCTATTAAATACCTAATCGCTTTTTAAGTAAGCTAAATAAATGTGCCTTTTCAGGTCCGAATTCGATGTGTCCAATGAAAAATTCTTGCTACAAGAAAAAGTGCCAGAGACAAATTTATCCTTAAGACTGTTGCCATGACAGCAGCCTTAGGAACAGGTAAAGGATTTGTTCGCTGTGTGTGTAAGAAGGCGTGTATGTCAAAAAGGTGCTTTTGTAAGAAAAAATGCAACCTGTGTAACTCAAAATGCCACGATAGTTTGCCTTGCAATAACAAGTAATGAAAACTTACTTTTTCATTTTTTAATTTTTTATGTTGTTTTTGTATTTTATTAAGACTAAAGCTAATTCGTTAAACGTATCCGACTAATTAATATATTTTTAATGTATGATTATTTTCATTTCACATTTTAAAATTAATACTGTAGACATGACTCTGTGATGTTCCTTAAAAATGTTCCTTTAGTGTATGATTATTTTTGTATTACTTTAATATTAATGACATAGATGTGTGACCAATATTCTCAATAAATATTGTATTAAACAATACAAAAGTTTTTAAATCCCAATCAACATTTAATTGGTTTTGATTGAATTATTTCCCCCAAACAAGTTTCTCTAACTAAAATTAGTCCAAAGTTAAAACTAGTTTTATCTAAAATTCAAACATATATAGCAGTAAATTCTAGTTATAGCTAAGAAATTCTAGTTGTAACAAGGGTATTCATTATAAACGAGTTTTAACTAGAGAAAATGCATTCTAACTAAAAACCGGTTTTGAATGCAACATATATACTTTTATCATTCTGGATATTAACAGATGAATTAAATAATAAGAGTAATGTGATTTAGAAGAGATGCACCCAAATTAGAGTGTAGATCAACCAAATAGCAGAGATTCGAACCTCAAACTCTCAATAAGAACCCTCCCCATACAGAAGCTCTCTTGTGGTAGCAACCGTTGAGTTTAATTTAAATAAATAAAATACACTACAGTAAACTCTTTTTATCCCGAGTTCTATCTATCCTGTAGCCACCCCTTAGCGCAAAAACAAATTAACTTGGTGCTCGCGCTTAGTTTTTAGTCGCCCACCATTGTTAATTTCATTTAATCACGAACATTCTATTGAGGCCCCATTAAATATTGATTTAATTTGATAGACCCTGGATCTGTGTAGGTAATCCATCCATTAACTTTGATACGAGAACAGCTAAATTGCACGTTAAACCTAATATATAATGAGCTTATTTTATACTAGACCCT
>CABFOV010008356.1:5383-22169 GCA_902141375.1 Timema poppense
GGGGGGGGTAATTTAGAGGAAGTGAAAATCATTTAGGAAAAGCCACCCCCAATTCACCCAAGTGAGATTCGAACCTCAATCTCCCCGTCCTCGGCAGTCTAGCTCACGAAACTAGTGCGTTAGCCAACTACGCCACCGAGGCGGGTAAATAAACTGTTCCCAAAACCCCCACCTCAAGAGCCCATATCACCAACCCTACACACTCACCTAACATACACCAAATATCACCGCTAAGGAAACTGCATGTTTCACAGAGAAAATATCTACTTTCGCTCTCTCTTGGTTAACTGTTGCTAAATCTCCTCACTTTCAGTTATGTCGGAAGGTAGTGCGTTGGGTTAAGAAGGAACTTCTGGTAACTTCAACGAACCAGAGTTGCAAAATTTGTCCTATATTTAAGGAAAGAGTGACGATATGAAAAAAGAGAATGGCAACGTGTTTTTTCATTAGAAGGCATTCATTGATGATATCCATTGTAGGTGAGTTACACAGCTCGAACCAGCACCGTAGTACCTGGTTTCTGTATTATACTCGAGAAAACAATGGAACTGAAGTCAGTAAAAAAGTTTTACCATATTTAAAAAATATCTTACAACAAAATTGTAATTTTTTTTTAGCAGCACGTTTAACTAATTGTAAAGGCGTTATTTAATTTATAGGATTAGGAGCTCAAAAGTTCACTTCGCACTTACAAGAGTACCCCACACATCTATATCTTGAACTAGTTCTACCCAGTCCACCTCATTACACCCTATCGCTTTCAGTTCCATTCTAATGTTTCCTCCCTTCTGCGTCTTGGTCTTCCCATTGGTCTCTTCCCATTCGATTTGCCAGTCGGTACTCTAAGTCAGGTTCTGGAATCTTCCATTCGCGTTGCATATCCTGCCCATCAGAGTCTACGAAACTTGATTATCCTAAAAAGTCTTATGATGAGTGCAGGGTATGTATCTCATCATTATGTAACCTCCTCCACACCTAAGTAGCCTCAGTCTTTCTTGTACCAAATATCTTCCTGAGCCCTATGTTTTCGATCATCCTAAATTTGATGCCGCCAAGTAAGGTAAGAGACCACATTTCACACCCATAGATAACAACCGGTAAAGTTATTGCTTTGTATATTCTGAGTTTTACATTTCTTGATACCCGCCTCGGTGGCGTAGTTGGCTAACGCGCTTGTCGTGTTGAGCTCGACTGCTGAGGACGGGGAGATTGAGGTTCGAATATCGGTCGGGTGAACTGGGGGTAGTTTTTCCTAAATGGTTTTCCACTCTACCTCCACGCAAATGCGGGTTCACTTCCTCTAATTCAATCTTCCCAATTCCCAACCCATTAGAGTAATTAGTACTTAAAGCGTATAACCCGAATGGGTAGTAAGACGCGGTGCTAAATATTATTATTACATTTCTTGACAGCAGGCGGGATGTTAACACCTTACTAATCAAATATTAACAAGCATTTCCCGACTGTATTATGTTTCCTAATTTCCACTCTAGTATCGTTGTTGCTAGTTAAATTTGTTCCTAATATTTAAACTTATTAACCATGTCAAATTATATGTTGTTCGAAGTTATCTCTAAACTATCGTCATTAATCTGTGTTCGTTTATGTGAACATATGCGCAGTCTTTTCACCGTTCACTTTGAAACCTATTTCCTTACTAAAGGCGTCAAAGTTGATTTTAAAGCAATTAAAGCGTTTTAGTAGGCCCCCAACATTATTAATCTGAGAACAAAAGTTTAATAATATATACTTTTCAAATGACTTCCGGCTCACCCCGGTGATCGTATGGTATGAGGTGTCACTCTCGAAATACACTTTACTGCCGGTGACGGGGTTCAAATGCCAGTAGGTTGTATTGAGGGTGGTTTTACCTACCTGTATATGGTTTCCCATACTCCCTCCACATTTATTGTGAATTATGCCATCCTCGTCTCTACCCTATTAGTGTGAATAGGCGGAATGAGTAGTAAGAAGCGGTGCAGTAAAAAATACAAACATACATTCCCATACTCAAAAGTATCTTTAAAATGACAGATTAATTATAAAACTGCACTTTAAGTCACCCAAATTTGAAATTAATCCCTGTATTCACTAGGTCTTACAACCCCTCAGAGAAGTTTTTTCATTCAGTATTACAGGCCCGGTATTTTACAAACTTTAAACCCGGGCCGTTTTTCCAAATAATTTGGACTTTACGGTACTTTTACACTTACAGTATGAATTTTCTTTTAAACATTACAACACAGATTCTGGCTCTTAACCTTAATCTTAGAAAAGTGTTCTAGTTGCTACATACAACGAATCTACTTTCAATATAAACTTATCCTTTTTACCCCTTGTCTCTTAGAATGGGTAAACAAATTGACCAAGTCAACTTACCTGTACAAGTCACAGGGTTTGGAAGCTCAGCGTAAGCTCTTTTTTCTTCTTAGTTTTGCGCAAATATACAGTGCAATACTTTTTTTTAAGAGACCTAAATCACTTTTTCATGATATTGAGAGCCCTATCGGATCACTAAAATTATATAAAGAAGATTTCGTCTACGCGTTTGTAATTGTTTAGACTGACTTACTTGATAATCCTAGGAGGGAATGTTTTATTATTTTCTATTTTATTTTATTTTATTAAATTTAGTTGAGCGTGATGAATTGCTATAAAATATACTTTGTTAAATTGTCAACTTCCCTTTTGAATATTTATTAAAAAATGTAGGCACATAATATGAAGAGATAGGTGCATAAGATTTGATTTTTTTAAATTATAAATTATGAAAATTTGTTGGGAGAGGACTTCAGAAATCACTATATAAAGGATTCGTTTCACGTTTTGAGCACTTGAGTTGAACAAACAAATAAATACATTTAATAATACATGTTCATATTAAGGTTTAGTTGGGTTTGTTATTATGTTAACTATTATACATAGTCTTCGATTAAATAACGACAAAATAAGTCATTACTTTATATCAGTGCTTCCTAAATTTTCGCCAATCATAATCATCATCATCATCATCATTATTATTATTATTATTATTATTATTATTGTTATTAGCAGCATCACGTCTTACTACCCGTTCGGGTTGTACTCACTTACGCTAATGTCTATTAGTAGGGTGATTGTGAGATAAAATGGAGGACCTACAGTTTAATGTGGAATCCGAACCACGGTGGAGGCCTGGCATTCCCCACATTCACAATTTTCGTCAATCGCATACCTCTTTCGGGTTGATGGCCTAATCAACGTAATCCTGCCAGCGCTTCATAAAAAAAAGAGGAAAAAATCTATCTTGTGAAGTATAAATGGTCGTTCCAAATTTGAATAAAATCTTAGTGAAAAGTTAAACAAAGCTGTGACAGAAGGAAAGAAAGGTTTATAAAAGTCCATGACCTCATATAAAAATCAGAGATTATTTATGTATTTTTCAGACTTACTGTAATCAAAAATCTTATTCGTGAGTCGTGTATCCTCTTTAAATTATTCGCATCAACCTGGGCTACGTGAACCACAGTTTAGGAAACGATGTTTCAAATGAATCTAGGACACGTCATCAGATATTGGATTCGGAAAGTCCGTGGTCAGCAGACGTTGCTATGTATCTAGAAGGATGTGACGTTACAATTTACATGTCGTATTATGTTATCACCACCGTCCAGGCCGCCGGCCCAGCATCACCGGGCCTCGTCTAATTTTTGTGGAATCTCATCGCCTTGATGCCCCGTTACACGGCACAGACAGAGGCCCAACATCAGGGCCTTCCCCACCCTCCCTTCTAGTGACTTGTCAGTGACCTGGGATAAAGTGGTCACCAGCCACAATTACCAGGGCAGGAATCTGAAGATTGAGCAGCCTTAGGTGCAACAGTTGTCGGCTTGGTCACGCACAGCTCAACAGTAGAAGATCAGATCACGAGGGACACTTCCAAATGTTTGAACAGTCGAAACTTTAGAAACAATGTTCTTTTAAGCATCGCTTCATAATAGCCGTTCGGGTTGAACATATGTGCTAATGTATCAGGGGTGAAGAAGGTTTATTTAAGGGAGATGTACCCAAGTTTGCGTAGTGGAGAGTGGGAAACCATTTATAAAAATCACCCTTAGTTCACACGAACAGAATTCAAACCTCAATCTCCCTATAATCTGAAATCCCCTAGTGCAAGAATGATACTTTAGTTTATGGCGTCACCCTCACTTTAGACTGGACCGCCAATGACAGGGAGATCGAAGCTCGAATCGTTGGGTGATTGCGGGTGATTTTTTCTAAATGGTTTTCCAATATACCTCTACGCCAGTGAGGGTACACTTCCTCTATAAAATTCAACCCTCATCCTCCTTAGCACATTAGTTTGTTTAGTAGGCTACAAAGTACGTATTCGTATAACCTAAACGGATAGTAAGACGTGACTCTAAAAAAAGGTTAAAAACACTAATAACAATTAAATGCTTCATCCTACTGGATGTACACATATATCGTAGGGCTTTAATATCATATTTCAGTTGTTTGTTGAATTGTATGGTTCGAATCCCGCCTTGAGGTGTCAAATTAGAAAAAGGAGGAGGGTGACGGTCAATAATCCAGTTTTTCCTATGATGCTACATTTGCAGACAATATTAACAAAACTGTTTTAAATTTCTAAAAAAAAAAAAAAAAAAAATCGGTTCATTTAAAAAAACTTTTTGTTTTTCAGGTAAATAAGGTTTTNAAAAAAAATCGGTTCAGTTAAAAAAACTCTTTGTTTCTCAGGTAAATAAGGTGTTTGTAGCCGTGTAGTGTTTAGTTGATCTTTGCCTGACTAGTTGTGTGTATTTATACCCCGCCCAAGACTGATGGCCCAGAGGCTGTTTGTTCTACTCTGTAGTTAGTTGTTGACCGGTGTCATCAATAACACTACCGCCCTTCTCGACGTAACTGCCCCGACGACACTCACAAAGCTGACAAGGGGCGAGGACACGCCCTATGCATCAACATTCACACTCATACAATCTCCAGATATACACTAGTAGTGCAAATCTATATTATTTTATCACTCACACTCTATAAAAACACACTAGTTATAAAACCCTCATTATTTTATCACTCACACTCTATAAAAACACACTAGTTATAAAACCCTCATTCTTTTATCACTCACACTCTATAAAAACACACTAGTTATAAAACCCTCATTATTTTATCACTCACACTCAATACAAACACACTGGTTAAACAAACCCTCATTCTTTTATCATTAACCTTCGATACAGGCACACTAGATATCTTTATTGATTAACGTTAGTCGATGAATGTGTGGACGGAAGTATGATAGTGTAATCAAACCCGATATCTCGGCTACCGGCGACAAGATGAGACTGACACCTTTAGCCTCATGCTACGGGTGCAGGTCAATATTGGTGCTCTTTACCAGTTGAATGATCCTGCCAGATCACTAGTTATTACTAAAGAATACTTTTAACATGCAGGACTCACACTCATGTTATTTTTGACCTTTTTAAATCCAATTTAAGTGCGTATCAAAGATTCCTTTTTACTCGCTTCGAAGGCTACATGCTCTAAGCCACTACTCTAGCAATAGACTATACTGCCGATGACGGGGAGATCGTGGTTCGAACCCGGTCATGTGTACTGAGGGCGGTTTTACTAAATAGTTTCACCATCTTTTTCTCTTCACGAAAATGCAGGTACATTTATTCTAAACTGCAACCTTTCTCATCCCTAAACCACTAGCTTAGTTAGCAATTATTTTATACATAATCATTAATGTCTAATGCAGTCGTAACCTTGAAAACAAAGCTTCTATAAATTATACTACCAGAGTTCTAATAAGTACAGGGTGTTTCTTTCTCTTTAACCAGTTTCCTATCCACTCTACAGGCAAATACTGGTGCGTTTCAGTATTATTGAACCACTTCAAACTTTTCCCTTAAATTATATAGTTACAGGCAAATCACTCCGACACTAAAGTGTTCATATAAAAATAACCAGCCCTGCAGAATATTAAAAAAATAATCTAAGCCTACATCTTATTATTAAAATGAACATTTTAAAATGTGCATACTAAATAATATTATTCTTATTTTAGAAAATTCAATTCTAATTCTCTTATTAGTTTCTTGAACTAATTTGGTAAGTCAATATTTACCCTCTTTAACATTATTCTTATTAAAAACCACTATTATTTCTTCTTCTTATTATTATTATTTAATTTATTTAATTATATACATATGATAAAAAAAAGTTGTATATGGGTAAACATGATTTACCCTTAAATCCCCTTAAATTACCCTTTTAATCATAAACCCGTTTGAAAATCTTCCACAAAGAGGCCTGTGAATTATCTATAGTAAATATTATGTTAGTTTCACTAATTTGCCCGAACTAATTTAGTTTGTGCCTATAGATTAAATTATATTATTTTAGTTAATGTTGTGTTTATGCTCATCACTATTTTGTCTAAATTGTAATTTAGATAGTGTCCATAGACTAACAGATGATCTTATAGTTTATATCGTATATTCGTATTCTCTATTTTGTACGAGCTATAAAATTATATGTATTCATATATTGTTAGGTTATCTTAGTTATAGTTATGTATATATTTATAACTACTTTGTACAAAATGTGTGCGCTTGTCACTATTTTGCACTAATTATAAGTCAGACTTTGTCCATAGATTGATATATTATCTTAGCTCAAGTCGTGTGTAGGTTCGTAACTATTTTATCCTAATTATAGGTCAGACTGTGCCACAATATTACAAACATTTACCAGCTCAAATCGTGTGTACGCTCGTCACCATTTTGTCCGGGTGTATGTTTCTATGTTAAAACGTGTCCCAAACCTTCTGCCGCGATAATATGAACCGATCACGCCAACAGACTCCACGCATCACATATTAGGTAACCCTTGTTCATGTGTGGCTCAAAACTCCAGTAATTGAGTCATTATTCCAGTGGTCAAGATAACAAGAGAAGAGCGGCATGCTTCATGTGAAAATAAAAGTAAGCCTAGCCACCATAACAATAATAAAAAAAAGAAGGTTGCCAAGGTATTTGTGGGAGGTTGTTGGGAGGCTGCTGTGGTTTTCATTCTTTATCGTCCTTTTTGTTTTCACCGCTGTGTCTCGTTTTCTTTAACCAGGTCGATATTTTCTGTGAAACGTTACACACGAAACATGAAGAAGGCCTTGTGGTTTTTCCGAGAATATCTATTTACAGAAGGGACAACATTTTTAGTGTGTGATGTAGTTTATAATTTAATTCGGTGTTTTTATACGTGTAGCATTTTTTTTCTCAGCACACAAATTACAAAGCTTATCGGGTCAGTAGATCAAACGCTCAAACATACCTCCTTATAGCTAAGTATATATAGGTAAGATCTAGATCTAGAGTTTTGGGAATGAGTGCTTAGAAAATTTGACCCCAAAAAAGAAAAGCGTCAGTGGAAACGTAGGCTAAGCGTTGAAATAGTCTAGGGTAGTTTGTTGGTAATGCTAGGTTTGGGTTTCAAATCCCAGCCGGATGCACTGAAAGTATGCGTCTCTAAATGGTTTCTCAATTTCTCTTCACACAAATGTGGGTACACTTAGTCTAATTTCTACCTACATAATCCCTACCCCATCAGTGTGATAAGTTGAAAGCTGAAACGAGCTACAAGAGTGGGTCAGGAAAAAATCTTAACCAAAATATATTTTTAAAAAAATATTTTTTAAAGTTCAGTTTTGATTAAAAAAAAGTATTTTATAGTAATAACAAAACGTAGCGTACATAAAGGAAACGTCTAGAGCAATTTTTTTTGTAAAAAATTATTAGTATTTTAAGCACCGCATATTACTACCGGTTCTATTCAAAAACATTCATTACTTACAAAGATGATTTATAAATTAAAAGTTAGTTTATTTGAATTGTAACAAATTTAAGATGCAAATGTAACCACAAAAAAAGTTAATTTTTTATACACTTTCTTTAACTTATGAGAAGTGTGACTATGTATAGGCCTATTGTTAACTCTGTTCCTGGAAAAATAAGGCGTGCAAAAGGAGTCCCGTCTTGATCCGATAAGTACTTATTGAGTTTACTAGAAACAAACAAATGACAGACAGATTATCGAATTGTCAGGTAGAAATAAAGTTTTATTATATGTATAGATTATTCAGGGTGGCATGTTAGCAAAGTCGCAAAACTTAATGAATAGGCAGAGACCGCTTTAAAACCCACAATAATGAGCCGACTAGATTGAGACGTTTTCATTCTACCGGAAATTGCTGTTTGATTGGAATCCTGCCTCTACCACGATGGCCACACACACGCTCGTTTTAGTTGCACCGGACCTCTGACGTATATAGACAGTTCCACTCTTTAATTGCAGTACAGGTCTTATGGAGTGCGCAGTTGCCATATCTTACCCGCTTGAGAGAGATTGATAATCTTTTATATTATAAACTTATCAAGTTATACAAAGCTTATACACTTTATGACAATATATTTTTGTTTATGACAATAATTATGATTCTTATGTTTATTATTACTATTTTTATATTAAGCCAGATTTTAATAGACCCCAAAAAATAGCCTGATATGAGTAGGTTGAAAAGTACGTCGAACTAAACATGTTTTTCAAAAGTCAATTAAAACAAATCGTTTTCCCCTCCTCTATTGGTGAGAATGTGTGTTCATGTTCTTAAACAATTACCTAGCTCATCAATACCTTATTAGATTGATTATAATACAATAAGTCGTTAATAACCGTGGTTTTACTTTCGATAACAATTACGATTAAATCACCAAAAAGCATTTAGGTCTGCACCAAAATAATGATCGAAACAACGTTAATATCTCACAAATGGTAGGCAGACTTCTTGGTAGGGATGTGGAAAAAGTATCGATACTTTACTAATATCGATATTAGTACTTTTACTCGATAATTTTACTGATATTAGTACTCACACTCTGGTATCGGATCGGTATCGAAAGAAACAAATTTTTTGTTATTGTCACTCATGCTAGTATTAAATGTTTACTATGGTGGACCATGGAGGAATAAAAAATTACATTATTATTAAATTTTCACTCATTTTCTGCTTGACAAGCAAGAACAAACTCAAGTTCGTACGGTAAAACCTTTTATAATTTTCAACATACAATACCATCTATCGTACCTACCTTCTAAGTTTGAACACATAACATCGACGTGATAGACTTAAGTATACTATGATATGGTTAAATCATTATAATTTTCAGTGTTTAAATAAATATTAAAATACAATTATAATGCAAAAGTAGAAATTATTAATATTTAGCACCGCGTTTTACTACCCGTTCGGGTTATACGCTTTTAAGTACTAATTACTCTAATGGATTAGGAATTGGGAAGGTTGAATTAGAGGAAGTGAACCCGAATTTGCGTGGAGGGAGAGTGGAAAACCATTTAGGAAAAACCACCCCCAGCTCACCCGACCGAGATTCGAACCTCGATCTCCCCGTCCTCGGCAGTCGAGCTCAACACGACAAGCGCGTTAGCCAACCACGCCACCGAGGCGGGTTAGAAATTATTATTAGACCTAGTAGATAAAAAAATATATTTTTCAAGATTAAAATTTTGATACCGTTACTTACAGTTATCGATACTTTTCTTTTGATACTAGTACGGTATAGATATTTTTCTTCCGATACTTTTAATGACTACACTTATCGATAATTTTCTTTTGATACCACATCTTTTCTTCTTAGGTATTTTTCAAACAACTGTGTTTTGTCTTTCCAAGAGGACATTAGTTCACATTTTGACCGTTATTTGTAGGGGGGATTTATTAGTGCTAAGCTCAGCAGAGCTATATTTATAGCTACACGTAGTGCTACGTCTGGTGCCTGTGTTTTAGCTATTAGTAACTAATAAGTACTAATTTAAATAAAAAATATATTTTAAGGATGGGAAAAATGGCTAAAAATAAGAACACCGGTATGTGCCTGGAACTGTGAACAAATCGAGTGACTAAACCAACTCCAGAGTATTTTTATTGGGTGTATTCTACGTGCATATTTCGAACACAATGCTTATATAAACACACGGCTTACAAACTAGCTTAATACTAAGAAACACACATTAGCCTACGTCCCCCACCCGACAATCTATCAATTATCCTCGATCATACCAGGAATGAAACCCGAGACCTCGAACACAGCTACCACATGCGCTACAAACTTACACTGAACCCAACAAAGATTCGAACCCCGACCTGATTACTACCAGTGACAAAGTGTAATCAAAGTATAAGGCCTTAGAACGATCGAGTACCCCTGTGGATATCTGGTTTATTAACACGAAAGTGGGTCTGTATTATGGTATAATATGTAAATTGTTGTTGCATATAAAATGTACTTAATTAATTTTCAGATATTTATTGACCCGTAATTTTTTCAAAAATAAATTTAAACTATTCATATAATTTATTTCCCATAATATACCCACGTAAGATCCAAAGTAGAAAAGTTTCTAACCAGATTTTCTTCAAGTGTTACTTTAAATAGCCTACTTCAAGAGGTATAACCATACAATTATTGGCTTTCCCACACAATTGGAACTAGACTCACGTATTACACATTTATAAAATTGTGTAACTGAGAAACAATGTTAATTTTCATATTTTGTAAATAATAATTGGTTTAAAACTGTTTTGGTAACTTAGATTGCTTCCACTAGATGCTTCAATGAATGCTATATACTATTGCATGCTTATTGCATAGAAATAACTATGTTCATTTTTAAACTACAAAACGGCAACTCCACTCGGTTTAAAGGTGTCAAAAGGACAGCACTAACAAGAGTAGTCAAATGGCCTCTAGGTGTCTATTGGCACCGCGCGTTGATTTATGTGGCACTGGTAGTGGCAGAATCTTAATGAAACACTTGAATGAAGGTGATTGCTGAAACACGCAGCTAATCATAGCTTATTGATTATTATTATTAGCACCACGTCTTACTACCCGTTCGGGTTATATGCACTTAGACTAATGTGTAATGATAGGGCGATTGTGATATGAAATGGAGGACCTAAAGTTTAACGTGGAATCCGAACCACGGTGGAGGCCTGGCATTCCCCACATTCACAAGATGTCTTGATCAGAGGTGAAGGAAGGGTTTTTGGAAATCAGATAAATCTTTGCCGGGACCGAGGATTGAACCCCGGATGCCAGCATAGAAGTCCGACACCTTACCCCTAGACCACCAGGTCACCCAGCTTATTGATGTTCCAAATATATTTAAACATCGTTTAAATGTGTTTGAAACATCAATACGCTAAGATTGTTTAAATATGTCACAATGAATAAAGTAAAGAACATCACAATATCAAATAACATTAGTTGTAATATGGGATTTTCAAATCGACATTAAAACACTAATAAAGACATAACATTCGACACTTTCCCTGATTGCAATATACTGAAGAAAAATGAGACAAGTAGGTTCAAATAAGCAACAAAAATAATATTGTAGATCTGTTACTATTTATATTTATCCTCTCATTCTCAAATATGAGTCAAGCCAAGAGCTATGTTTGAAAACCGATCAACTTTAATAGTTTTAGGTTATATTTATAAACAAAGCTAACCTCAGCATTCATTAATCAAGTTCCTAAAGGACTAGTAGAAATTTCATCTTTTTACTTGTATTTTTGAGAAGTTAACGACTAGTTTTTCCTCAGGTTTTGTTAGTGACGAGTTGTTAATCTTTGTCTAGTCTGGGTTAAACGATAAATAATAAAAGTACACATGTGATTTTACATTAGTATGACCTTGCTTCCGTGTGTTACATGACATAGCTCTACTATTCCTAACCTAGCCTAGTTTTTTTAATCCATTTTAAAGATCAAGTTCTAGGCTAATTTAACTTGTAGTTATAAGATTATAAATTAATCATAACGATTTGTTATGGGCTACTATATTATTTATCTAGTGCTTATTTTCTGTTGGATAATGATTATACAGCTTTAACTTTATAAGGTGTTAATCAATCAAACACACGTATGCCTTACAACATTCAATTTTACATAAGTTGAATTTTCATCTTGAATTTCAGTTAATTCGGTTACATAACTTGTTTTAAATAATCCTAATCCTTTATAAAAAGATTTATGTAAATTATATTCGGTATTAAGATCTTAAAAAACATATTTTATTATTATTTCGTCCATATATGTTGTGATACTGTCCGTTTATTATCATCTGTATCATCGAAGAATTTCAAAATATTACCCACATCGGCTCCTCACGCGTTTTCACTAGCGCCATCACCGTCTAAACACGGTACCTATAACAGCACTAGGGGCAGCTGGAAATTCAACTAGTTCAACCATCATTAGGAATGTATTACTTGTTAACGGCTTCTTGGCACTTCCACTTTTGGGGCTTAAAACGGAATCAGTCTGTGGCGTGGAATGTTGCCAGGGTAAGCAGTGTTAGTTAAAATTGTACTTGTGAACGGTTTCGATCACATAGTAGAACATTCATTGACCAGTATCAAGTATCAAGTAATATACATTCGCATGCGAAATGTTTAAAGCAGCGTCTATGTATGATTGGTCAAATGGGGACCCAGTAATTAAAACGTATCAGACACACAGTTTATACAAGTTTAGTTTACCATGGCAACAGTCCATGACACGTCACTGATATCTTGCTTACTATGGCAACAAGCCGCGACATGCCATTGATATGTGTAACGGTGCCACTAACAACAGTGGCCACACAGTCTAAGGCATCAATCTCATAGAGGGACGTATGACCGGTGTCGGGAAGGTTGAAGTTAAAATCTTGGCTGAGTACACGGTACGTGGCTAAACATGTGATGAAGCACTCCATTTTCCCCACCCTCTCTTTCTGTTAGTGCTGGTAAAATTACGCCAAACAAACTTCCCAAACACTATTTTTTAGATGACAATCCATTAGCGTAATTAGTACATAAGCGTGCACCCCGAATGTGTAGTAAAACGCGATGCTATACAATTTAAAAAAATTACAATAATTTATTATAAAGTTAATGATAAAAGTGAAGGTCCTTATGTCTCGTATACAAACAGTCGCACCGGTTATAAGACGCGTAGAATTCATTTTCCGTTTTAAAAGTAACCGTCTACAAATACACGTAAGAAATAATTCAAACCAATAGAAATCAAGAAAGATAAAAAAGGGATATATATAAGATTATGTCAATTTATAGAACTTCAGACCATATTAAGGTTTATTAGACCAGAAGCGGGTGCGATTGATTGTAGACGAGCCATAATAATTTAGTTGAAACTAACGAACAAAATGGATTTCAATTCACTGTCATAAGAAAGATTCACTTGAAGACTTTAATGTGTACAAAAGTACTCTATTTGTTGTATTTATTCTTTTTGTTCATCTTCAAATAAATTCACTTAGTGGAAAACAATTACCATCCACACCAAGTTTAGTACTCGTATTATAAATATCTTTTGCTTGCGGCGAGTGGAACAATTTTTCAAAAGCTCATAATCCTTAATTTATGTTGTGCTCTTTAGATCTCAATCTTTTTTTTTTCCTGGTTTAACACATCCCACAGTACTTTCCCCTCCCCCCCTCTTCAACTGCCAAACCCTTATTCCTGTTGGCGCCATTACTTTGCATGCACGATCACCAACCAACCTTCCCATCTAACCATCTGCTTTCGTTCTGAAAGATAATTGCTTTTTATTATTAGTAGTTTGGTAGTTCCTACCACAGACTTCACTTTTACGGAAGTGCTCGCTTCATTTATGACGAATAGACGACGCGCTTTGTCGACACAAACATGCAAGTTCTATTTATGAACGTAAGGTTAGAACATTCATAAGAGCACGGAGCTAATGTAACGTTCACGGCAGTGAACCCAGAAAAAGTTTATTTGGATCGCTACATCGCACCGGGTCATGATAGTACATGCATTTAGACGATAAAGTTTGCTAAACACAGGCATTTCGTGATTCTGTTCTTGTGGCTATACATAATTTTGTAAATTATTAAACACTGCATTAGTTTGGTTGTTGCGTAATCAGTGTGATTATAAGGCTATTCACAAATTTACACTAATTTCACAGGCATAAGTAAGGTATAATTTAGAGGAAGTGTACCTACATTTGCTTAAAGGAAAAGGGGGGGGGGGGAAAACCTTTTAGAGAAACTACCTCAATACGAAGGGAATTCGAATCCAAACTCCACGTTACCGGGAAACTAGACAAAAGGATATTACTAACCCCTTCATCTCCCTGCCTACCGGTGCGGGTATAATGTACTGTTTTTAATTATTAATATGTATATAGTTACAAGTTCGTTCACGGTAGGAGTTTACCTCTGAAAGGCCTTTTTCCCTACCAGAAATCTATTATATAGTAGGATATTGGTAGGAAAAAAGACCTTTCAGAGGTAAACTCCTATCGTGAATGAAGTATATGTTAAGCAGTATTTTCCAGCCTTGCACTTTTGTATCCCTGTCCTTTTGAAACGTACGTTAGCAAGGCAACTCGGGTTTAACTCAGTGTTTTTGCAGATTTAATAACAAAAACATCTTCTGGCCAAAATCAATAATAATATATTATATTGCTTCAACAGATACGTTTAGTTTATTTGATCATAAAGTAACTTTATCAGTGCTTTAATATTTGTTATGAGCTTCACAAAATTTGAACATATACTTTTTAAATTAATAGAAAACATGTTAAAATTTTGTGGTGCTCGTGCACTATTGAAACATCCATGTGTATAAAATTAAAATAAAGATAGAATCTAATTTTTATAAGAAGGGCTTTTTATAAAATACAAACTTTTTTGTTGTAAGCACTGATTACACTGATTACACCCGTTAGGGCTACACGTTTATGTACTAAATACACTTAATGTTTTTATAGCTTAGGAAGGCTATATTTATATGAAGTGTACCCGCATTTGCGTAGGGAGAGAGTGGAAAACCATTTTGGAAATACTCCTCAGAGACTAGTATGACACAGTGCTAATAATAATCAAAAGTGGTAAGCGTCGCCTTAATGCTATCAACTAAAACAAAGATACAGGTCCACACAGTTTCTAAGCCAAGCTATTCAAAAGCCAACACATGCCACGTAAACACTCCTACCGTTAGTGCCATGCGGGCGTTGCTGGTGATCGAACTGGGAACCACGCCTGTGGTGGTGGGCTGCCTCAGGGCTCAAACACAAGATTGAGTCGTCAGACAGGTCGGAGGAACCTCTTTCTGCACTCTCTAATTCACAAACATTTAATTCCTGCGTGTGAGGCTTCGGTGCACACCATCAAACAAAATATTGACAGTGGTGTGCAGTCCATCATCATAATCATAATAATACCAACCAAACGGCTGCGAAGATAGAGCCAACTTCCATGGATAGAGCGTGTCATGTGGTCAGAAAAACGAACCCTTCAGTCGTTAATCTTGGTTTTCTAGACCGGAGCCCTACTTTATTTAAATTCAAGTAGCTTCTCATTTGTCCTCACGAGGCTGAGTTGTCCCCGTTCCAGATCCACTGCTTCATAGAAAATATGGAACCGCTGGGTATCGAAACCGAGACCTTTGGATATGTAGCTGGAAACTCTGACTGCTACATCACAGAGATGGTCACAATCATCATCCGTAATCATAATTTTCTTCTTCATCATCATCGCCCCTGTTAATCATGGTGTCTAAGGCGTCAGACTCGTAATAGATTGGATTCCCGTTGACATAGATGTTTTTCGAATTTGGACCTGTTACACTAGGGCTGTGTTTCCACATGTGATCTATCACTGTGATTTATTCATACTCTTACCACACTAATGATGGTGCACATCCTCTAATAATACCTACCCTGTTTTTCCCCGCTTAAATTAGTGCGCTGGTGCTACAGTATACTTACTAAAAACACCTGGCAGGCCTTAACATCCGCATTAGTGGGTACAGAGGCTTAGGCGTCAACCTCTTGGGGTCTGGTTTGCTAGCGACAGGGGGGTCAGGGCTAGAAGCCCGGCTGGGTGGTGGTTCATGATTAATGGTTTTCCAATTTCATCCACATTTCATCTAAATTCTATCTTTTTCATTCCTGCCTAATTACATGTAAATAGCCCGGACGGGTGGTAGGACTTGAAGCACGAAAACAAGCATTATCAATTGGGGTGACTCACCCATGTTAACTAGTTACGCTAATTATTAGGGACGAGGAAGGTTGAATTTAGAGGAAATGTAGCCTTATTTGCGTGAAGGGATAGTGGAAAACTATTTTGGAAAAACCATCCTCACGACATTCAGCCGAGATTCAAACCACAAATATCCCCATTGTTGTCAATGTAATATATTGCGAGAGTGACGCCTTGACTCTTCTGCTCATGAATATATTATTAAACATCGCTGAAAACTAAGACCTAATACCAAATTGCGCACAGACTTCTATGATAGCTACTTATTTCACCATGATACATAAGTAGCGTTTGTTTTAATCACCACGATAGTTATTTGTTTTACCAATAGCTGCCATGATGGTCATTTTTTTTAGCTATATTAATTTTATTGTAGTAAGTAGAAATAAGATATTTATAAAGTAAGGAACGTACTTTGCTAGAACAGCCATTATATTAATTAGTACAACTTATTTAGTCACATGATGGGTGACCTGGTGGTCTAGGGATAAGGTGTTAGACTTCTGTGCTGGGGGTCCGAGGTTCAATCCCCAGTCCCAGCACAGATTTATCTGATTGCCCAACCCTTCCTTCACCTCTGACAATACGTGTATTAATCACAACTTGTGTGGGGA
>CABFOV010008357.1:0-23876 GCA_902141375.1 Timema poppense
ATATACATCAGCTAGGTATTTAATTTGATAAGCTCATTTGAAGATCTATTCATTATTGCCCATTATCACTTTTCTACACGTCATTCATATAACTTTACAGTCATGTTCTTCAAGGTACTAATCACAGGACTTTATAAGCTCATTGTCAACTTTGTATCTTTTTGAGAAAAAATAATTTAATATTAAAAGTCAAGTTTCATATAAATGACCCCAATCATCCTGCCTCACTTCTATTCTCTTCAAACACTTACGTTTGCCATGAATGGCTTGGAAAGGGAGGGGGAGCTTAATCATCACGACTGTGTTGGGCGCACACTCATTAATAAATAATGATGTTTACCTTCTTTTTTTTGCTTTTAAATATCATACTTAATTGCAAAACTTAGAATATTATATCCAAATATAGATTAAAACATGGTTTTTTACTTTATTTTTAGTTACATAATATTATTAGGTGTTCTGGCTTTTGACTGGTTTGTTGCTTTGTCAATATTGAGTCCTCCAGCATATCTCACGGGCAGCTTTCTTTTTTAGATTTTGAAACTTCCATCTTATTTACTTATTTGAGATAATCAATCAGTTTCATTCGTAGTCTTCGTGGTCATAGTTGTGCAGCACAACGTGGGTGCCATTACACCCCACTAGCCACAAAGAAAAAAAAGAAAGAGTTGGAGGCACAAAAGAATGAAGTAAGTGAGAGTGGTACACAGTGAGACAGATTAAAAAAAAAAAAACTTTATTAAGAGCTAGATATAATAAACTGAAAAAATCTTAGGCATTGCATATATAAATCTGTTTATTGGGAGCATCTTGCATACCAAATTTACTAATGCACATGAATAGAAACAGGAAAAAATTAACTTTAAAATAATATTAGCATTCATCTCACTGTGTACCACACCTGGTATACAGTGAGATGGTACTGATTTATTTATTTAAAAACATTATTGCCACAATACTGAACACAAGCAATATTTCATGAGACACAAGTTTTCATGAAGCTATCTATTTTCAATCTTACAAAAGTTACCACACATTTATAAGGTCAAGCCGCACTTCCAAACGGACATATCCTGACAGCCTTTTTGTTTTCATGGGCATTGGCTGAGGTAGAACCATGGCAATATCCAATTTATTTACCGAAGCCACATCTGGAATTTTGGCATCAACAAAGACATTAAATTTCTCACTTTTGCATAGATAAGGGACTTCAAAATCACAATCAATTTTCCCAATTTAGAACACATCATTTTGGAAACACACACGACATTAATCATCACCATTAGCATCAAGCACTACTTCAAGAAACTGAAAAATTTCTTCATCAGAAGAGCTATCAACATCTTTAATGCTATTACGTGCTGGTTTTTTCTAAAGCATGTTCTTGGAAAACCTATTTTCACTTTTCATCTGGAGTTGTCTCTTCTTTTCAGTGATCTCAGCTAACAAAGCTTTTTCAGGTGTACTGGTGAGTATTCTGCTTCTGCCCGGTTCACGATTCGTTTTTTTTCTTCCTAGGTACAGCTTTTGGAAAACCACGGAATTTCTTAGTTGACATGAAGACAGACTGAACTTCATATGTAGCCATACTTGAAGATTTTGTGTTAGAGTAAACATCACTTGCAGAAGCATTAAGTTCAAAGTGCTGCAAGTAGCCATCAAGGTCTCATGTTGATGTGTCACTGCTGACATGAGGTAGTCACAATCTTGAACTGTGTCTCTATTAAGAGGATAGATACCACTTTTAGTGAAGCCTGCCGTGATGTGTCTGGGAATCATTGCCTTTTTATGTGCTTCACTGACACATTCAGCAAGCTGGTATATGGACATGGTTGTGCCTAGATTTCTAAGCATTCATGCATCAACGGCCACATTGTAGAACACTTTAAAGGGGCCAAAAATTGACCAATCGAGGGGCTGGAGTTTGTACTGCTATGTGGTGGTAAGGTGAGAACAGTAAAACCTGCCTCTTTGGCCATATCAATGACTTTTATGGACATGTGACTCTTAAGATTATCACATATTAAAAGTGAAAGTGTCTCCTTTGTGCTGTTTGAATGCTTTATGAAATGTTTCTTAACTTGTGGGAACAGCTCAGATGTCATCCACCCAGTACAGTTTGCAACACCTAAATATCCTGGTGGTGCTCAATTTATCATGTGGGTTTTGACATTTTTCCTGTAAAGATAAAAGCAAGAGGTAGAAATGTTCCTCCAGCACAAATGGTGGCTGCAACTGCCCCTAGTTCCCTTCTCTCGCCACTCGTATATTGGTTTAACTGTTTAACACCTTTCTTTGCTGTTTCAGCATAGAAGTCACACCAGTTTCATCAAGGTTGAACATACTAGATGCATAAGCCAATTTAGGTTTTTTGCTGAAAATTTGGAAAAGATGATTGAAAAATATCAATAAATATCTGACGAACATTGTAATATGGCTGCATTCATATATCAACATCTGGATTTTCTTTCTTTTTCTTGACACATCTCTACAATGATTGAAAGGGGACATTCTCTTTTTTAGCTGATTGTCAAATGGAATACCTTTCCTGAAGTACTAATTCCACTGCTGCAGTCATTTGATCTTCTCCAGTATTTCCAACTTTCCTTGGCACATTATTAGTCCTTACCATAATTATGCTACAAAAAAAATGTTTAGTACCAGAAAATATATAAATTACATTAACATGTAAATTAAATGCATTTTCAAAGCATGGTCACCCCTATAACATTTTCCAGCAGGGGGTCAGGCGACAAAAACATATAGAATCAAATTCTGCTCCAAGAGCCTTGAAGGGACAGAATTTTCTGTTTGCTAAATCCGGGGTTCACTATATCTGTTTAAAGATATATGTACAGGAAAGTGGACGGACGATACCTCTATTTTCCTTCGTTATATTCACGGTTCGTTTGAATCCGGATTCACTCTAGAGGGGTTTGACTGCGTATTAAGATATGAAAATAATAGTTTTGGTTTTATACCTACACAGCAATATTTTAGGATGTAAATTTCATTATATTGTATAACTTTAAATGCAAAAACCTAATTAATATTTATATTGAATTACAGTTGATTAAAACATACCTAATGATCAAAACCCAGAAAATTTGTAATACTAAATAACTTTTTAAAAACTTTCTAAATCCATTGAGAGAGGGGCAAGTGCCCCCTATTTATGATCGCCCATGTCTCAAAGATATAAAAGTATAATAAAGTAACATTTAATGCATATTATTGAGTATTTACATACTAGAAATGGTACACAGTGAGACACTGTCTCACTGTGTACTAGCGTTCCATGTCTCACTGTGTATATTTGTTGGAAAAAAAAGTTGTTACATACCTCTTCCTTTGGCTTTGATCGAGTTAAATCCTTGGTTCTAATAGGAGAAATAGTGCAGCATATCATATATGATATTCAAACTCAAATACTATGTGCAGTTATACTGAAGATAGTAACTTTCAGGTCCGAAAAATTACTTTCTTTTTGTAACTCCCAAATGACACAACATCCATGCCTGAAATGTGGTTGATGAACATTCAAAACAAAGAATCACTGAACAGCCTGACGTTTAGCGGTACAAACACAAACTTGGTTTTAAAAGCTTCTCTGTTTCACTGTGTACCACTCTCCTTACCTGATTTTTTTTTAAAACCACATCGATAGTTGAGAGTATTGACAAGTTTTTAAAAAATGTTACCCTTCATCCTGGGGATGAAATTGTAATTTATAATATTTGTTTTTCAAATTCTTTTCTTGTTTTTTATTTATTGTAATTGTAAAAATAAATCTAACCTAAGGAAGGTGGATCCCTACCCCCTTCATATTTCATCTGGCACCCTCCATCAGCCTTACCCTGTGCACGTTTATGTTCCTTGTCCCTTTCTTCCTTTAACTTTGAAGTCGATGACATCACTCAATAAGCTGCTTCTCTGTATATACCTTAGTTTTCTTCCCTCATTATAGCCAGTCCCACAACTAACAACAAGATTGTTTATCTAATATAATGCCCAACTCTGTTTCATCAAGAGAGAAATATCAAGTCCATTAAATTAGTTTTAGTAGAGTAAGATAGTGATTAAGTTCAGATATATTATATGCAACTAATTTTTGAAAATAAAACTTTTTGCAGTTATATTGTTAAAAGCTACCCATCATTATTACTCCTTTCATTTTATATTTAATTAAATGTAATTAATAAGTAAGTGTGTTTTAAAAATACAAAACTCTGTATAACGGTACCTCTAAGATGTTGCTGATTTAAGTTGTTAATAAATACTGAATTTTAAAAATATATATATAACTTTCTTTTTAAGAATTTATTACAGTCCTATGAGAAATATTTTTATATTTTTCAACCTCCCATTTTCAGTGTTAAAACAATAATTTAGTAAAACCACATGCATTCTCTAAAGATTTGATGTTAGTTTTAAATGAAGAATAAAATTGCAGCTTTATTTGTTCTTGAACTTAAAAACTTTTAAATGTGACACTAGTTCTGTACAATAGCCATTTCATTTCACATGAATGTATGTTTTATAAAACAATTATCTACACAATAATTTACTAGTGTTGAACCTCACTATTGCTAAAACAAATTGTCTTGCCTTTTTATTTTGTACTAAAATTAAAACCATTAATATTTAATCATTCAATTTTGAAAAAATTTCTATTCACTGATATTTTAAAACCATTAGTAACCTATATGTATAAATACTATATACCACTTTTGACATAGTTAAAGTTTAAAAATCAAACTTTTTAGCATTACATCATTAATTAACTAATGAACATCCTTGATTAAAGATTTGTTTTGGTATTTGATCCTTTGACTTATTTAATAGAAATCAAAATTAGTATGTTTTCTATTAAATAAGCTAGAGGATAAAAGTGTACATACACGCAAATACTGCACTTAAATGTTGGAATTTTATCTTTGCTCATTAATTATTAAAACAAATGTTTATCCACATCTCACTCCATCCAAATTTATACTTTATGAAGTAGAGCTGATAAAATTACATAATGTCATGTATCTTGGAAGTGTGATTGAGGCGAAGGGTGGGAGTAGAGATACTAGATCGGGGGTACAGGGAGTACATGAGATAGTGGAAAAAGCAAGAACGATATGATATGGCCATGTAATGAGGATGGAAAAAGCGAGGATGCCAGGAAAAAGACCTCAAGGTACACCAAAAAAGAGATGGGAGGAGCAGATAACAAAATGTGTGCAGAATATTGCTAAAAAGATAGAGGAAGATGGAGGCATTTTACTAAACTGACCCGGTCACAGACTGGAAACAGTTTTTGCTGCTGCTGATGATGATTTATCCTCAATGTCTATAAATTAATATGACGTCCCTACCCTACCCCATTAGAGTAACTATCACATATGCATGCATGCATGCAACCTGAACAGATAATAAGAGGCGGTGATAGAAAAAAATAGATTGCCAAAACATTTTTAATTTTCATTTCTTTAATTTATACATTTAACGGACAAATGGCACCTAATGGCTATTTTAAAAGAAGGGAACTGCTGCTGAGGTAGGGCTGTTGAAGAAGGGGACTGTTGGGCCATAAAAATTTCATAATTATATGTTTTATTGTGTTTTTAATTGTGAACTTTGAGTTCTACACTTTTCTGATAAATGTGTAGGCTATGCCTTTCTATCCTCTTTCCAATATTGAATTGAATTTAATTTATTCATTGAAATTGTTTATTTACTAGTTATTATATTGATTAAATTAGACATAAAAACTAAAATTTTCAAGAATACTGACTACACACTCAGCCCATGTCACCTAAAGATGTTAAGAGTCACTGACTAAGATGCACGATCCAACCACTGTACCAATCACAAAAGGCGCTGCAGTAGCGAGAGTATCAAGAGTTAGCCAATCACGCACTCTCATTTTTTCAGTTGTCTTTTGCATTCAAAACCGACCATGTCGTTTTGTGCTCACGTTAACCTTTTTGTGTTAATTAGCCCTCTAAGTGTATTTGTAGATTGTATGCTCGTCTCAGACGTTAATTTTGTGTAGCCGACCTTAATCATTGCTAACAAAAGACAAACACACAATATATTTCATTCCTATTGAAACACGATAATATAATATAATGCAACTCATAATTTTTGGAACTACATAATTTTTATGGTTTATATAATCTTAGATTACTTTTTGTTATTGATTGATGTGGGAATTTGTTGGCCAAACTGTAAAATGACAATCACGCCTCGTTAAAATGAACGCAAATAATACACAACATATTATTTATAAAATTTATTATCTTTATATAGTTATTACGTACATACTTGGAGCCTTATACATTGAGTGAAAAATAACCTTGATTATTACATGAACCAGAATAGCTTAACTTATTAATAGAGCATTAGTATGAAAAAACAAGGTTCATGGGTTTTATTCCTATTTCAAAGCTATCATTTTTTCAAAATAATGATTTTTTTATGTACCGTATATTGTTGGTATATTTAATATAGTTGAAAAAAAGATTTAATGTATTTAAACTTAAATTTGTATAACATTTTAGAAAACATTCTAAAAGAGGTTGAAAGTAAGGAGTGGTTATAATTTAAAAGTTAAGACATAGATAGATTGAGATATTATTAATTGAAATTACATCAAAAATGTGTAATGAGGCTTTAATTCAGGTGGAAAAACATATTGTCAAGTATAAACCATTAACCTGAAATTAAAAATGCATCAACAACTTGACCATACACAAGTTGTAGACAAGTCTAAAATAAATGTATACACGTTAAAAATGTTGTTACAAAAATTATTTAGATATGTACAATATGGTATGGACAAAACTATGTTTCCTTCAAATATGTTGAGAGGTAAAAGTATGAAATTTTAATTTACGGTTAACATCTGCCAAAACACGTTTGTTATAATTTATAACTATAAAGTAAGATATGTAAACTCAGTGTTCTAATATCTTGAATATAACTTAAATACGCTTTATTAGGATTTACATTTAAATGAAGTTGAGTTTGGATTTCTAAATAGCTTACTGTCTAAATGAAGTCATTTTTGTTTCAGATCAATTTGAAGACCAGACTGGGGAGAACTTTCACAGTATTTTCTCAGAAGACAGAAGCTATGATGACAATCTACCACATTTGTTTGATGAAAGTGATCAAAGGGCAAGTCGAGGGTATCTGAACCAAGACTCGAGTTATTCTTCACAATCACTCAATCTGCGAAGAAGGAACATTAAACACTCTAATCTCAAGACAAAAAAGATTTATCCAAGTACTCTACCAGGAATTTTCCACTGTCCCAACTGTGGGAAGATTTACCGCTATAACAGAAACCTTTTAAGTCATATGAAGCATGAGTGTGGCAAAGAAGCAAATTTAAAATGCCACTACTGCTCATACAAAACCAAGTATAAGAGTAGCTTGAAGTCTCACACTATCGCTAAACATAATACCACATTATTAGGTAAAAGTTTTGTTTTTTAAAAAAAGTGGTATAAAACAAACTAATCGAGAATAATAATAATAGGGAATTTCTATTTACCCCAAAAGGCCATAAAAATACTGTCTTTGAAAGCCAATGTTATGCTTGTTTGGATCTTGACAAACTGAAAGTATTTGTTGAGTACCTGAAAACCTCAAATTATTTATAATCACTTTTCAGTTTAATTCGATTTGCAACCTATACAACAACTACTTTCCTTCTAGAAATATATATCGTAGTTTAAATGATCATAAAGCAGTAATTGGTAACAGTTGATAGTGAGTAAAAATACATTTATTTTAAATGTACTATGTTAATGTACTCTAGACTCACTCTTGTCATTCTCCAAAGGGAATTTGCAAGGTCAAGCACTCCAACAAACTAGTTTAGATACGAGGTTTGCTGGGAGCTCTGAACTGTGTGTGTGTGTGCGTGTGTGCGTGGGTGCATGCGTGTGTGTGTTTGTGTACTTTCATAAGACCCATTGAGTAGTGCACGAATAAATGAGTCAGTCACCAGTCTGGAGTATGGCTACATTGGATAGGCCTAGATGTAACTGAGCAACTGAGCCATTTCCTCCACTGCTGCACACCACCCTGTTTCAAGAGTAGAGGGTAGTTTTATGTCAATTTCCCTCCACTGGCAATTAATTAGTACTTAACAAAATGTTAACATATCTCTCAATTTTTTTATTTATAGATTGGTAAACAAACACTCTCTATTATGTTTTAGTTTGAATTAGTCATGGTTTTTGTTAGGTTATTATTATTATTATTATTATTATATATTCTGTCTTACGACAGGTCCATTCCTTTGGTCAATGAACTTAGGCCGCCAATACACCCTACCCGGTCCTCTGCCTCCTTCAGCTCCCAGAATTTTCTTCATTCCTTCAAGCCATCAACTATTTTAATCCTCCTTCTTCCTAAGCTCCGCTTTCCCTCGACCTTTCCTTCTATAAAGTTGTACAGAAGACAGTTCCTCCTAAGGATGTTTGCTTTGTATCAAAAAAACCATATCCAAAATGGTTCTCTTCCCACCCACTCTTATTTGGACTTCATTTGCCTGTCTGTCCACCTGATCTTCTCAAGTCTTCTCCAGCAGAACATTTCAAAGCTCTCCAAGTGTTCCTTTTCCATTTTCCTAAGAGTAAAGTTTCTGCTCTATACAGAACAATGCTCCAAATTTAGCATTTCATAAGGACTCTTCCTAAGCTCCAAACTCACCAAAGGAAAATAATATAGTTCTTTGAAATAAAAAAAATATTTTAATTCTTATATGTTTAGAGGAAGCGGTTGCTTTACTATATAGTTATCCAATAACACTTTTTAAAAAGCCATTACTTGCTTACTCTAATGTGTCTCCATTACCTCTGTATAATTGTATAACAACACATGGTAAAAACGAATATAAAACCAAGTCTTTGAATACCAAGCTAGTTTAAATTCTCTCAATGTTGCAACTTATTCTATCACAATATCCTTTAAGTATTTTACTCTTTCTCTATTACTACCATGAGTAACATGAACCTTTTGACATCCTCGCTCTTTAGTCAGTGACTCTTTCCCAACGCTCATTGTCTGCACGGGAAAAATATTGAGACGTTTGTTTGGTGTAAATTTAATATGTCTAGTTATTATAAAACTATTTAAACTACCATATTGATAATAGTACATAAAAACAAATATGTTATCACAATTTTACTAAAACCTTTCTATCATTTCATCACCATTTCCCCTATATTTTAATATGCTTATGTTATTAATGCTATTAATTAATTATCACCAAATGTATTTAGCAAATTTATGTGAGTTGAACTCTCTTTACTAGAAAATACTTAAAAATGTTTTTCTAAGAGGTCAATAATGTAATATTGCCAATAAATATTTTTTTAAATGTGTTCAATTGTTTTATTTCTAATAATAGGAACTGAACTATCCCTAACACTTTTGAATACTCTTAAATATTTTGTTGGAATTGTACTGCTTCTTTATAAATGATTATATAGCTTTAAACAAAATTTGGGTTTTCCCTCTTTTTTTATATTGAGAATTGTCCACTGTTTTACTACAATATATACAATAATAAAATATTTATTCAAAATGTATTACTTTTGTATTAAAACTTCATGAAACCTTGCTTGGTTCCATTATGTCACAGCTTATAGGGTCTGTCCAGGTATGACTGTTACCTTTCAGGGTAAACGGAGTACACATGACAGTAATTATTGTCAAAAAGGAAGGAAAATACACAACTCATCAAAACAAACAAGATAAATCAGAAACACTTTTATTTTAATGTGCTCGTATTTATTTGTCTATCTACCCATTCCCAGACAGCTACTCAATGGAAATGAGTAAGTTGTATATTGTTCCTTCCTTTTATAACTGATGTATATAATAACTTTTTCCTTAACCATGTTATATATTGGTCCTATCTTTGAGAAAGCTTTCCATCTGGGTTTGTTATAGAAATATGTTTTTGTTACTTAAGAGAGCTTTTATTAGTTGACCAATTACAAAATAGAATGTTCCTACTAGTTAAAACGTGCTAGGGCCAGCCTTAATCTTTATTATCTCAAACACAATTAAATCACCTCATTTCAGGATACTAAACACTTATGTAGCTAAATAAAAATATTTTAAAGATGTTTTCTGAACATGTTGTTATAGTTTTATTAAAACTACCCATAAATACTTTCCTCCACCTTTCCTATACCTTCTTCCAAATATAATACAATTACCCCATAAAAAAGAGGTTTGTTTACCTTATGGAGATGTCCACTTCCTGTGTTTGTCCTTTATGTTATTTTTTTAAAGGTTCCTATCTAAGTGTCCTATCATTCTTTACAAATTTCCTTTCTCTGCCTTTTGTGTTTTTTGGTTTCCCCTTTTAGGACATTGTGTTACACATTTCACACTCCCCCGGATGAATTTCGGTAGAATGAAACCAAGGTTGAAGGATTGGGCCGCAACCATCGATTTTCTTCAACATGCAGCCATTACCTCTTTGCATAATGGCAACACTGTAAAGTGTGAACTGGGATCTTCTTTCCATTTTAAAATCCATATTGTGTTTGTTCTTTTTATAAGCTTAAGCTAGTTCTATCCAGTCCACCTCATCACACCCTTCTCTCTTTCAAGCCCATTCTAATGTTATCCTCCCATCTGCGTCTAAGTCTTCCCAATGGTATTTTTCCATTAGGTTTGCCACTCAGTACCCTGAACAAGGTTCTAGAATCTCCTATTTAAGCACCTTGTTTTTGAACACTAAAAATCTGTTTTCATCAAGTAAGGTAAGAGACTACATTTCACACCCATTGAGCAGAGTCATTAAATGTTGCCAAATAAAAAAATTTGAACTTAAGTATCAAAGATAAGCATCACCAAAGTTGCTTAGTATATCTTAATTGATATTTATTTTGTCCTAAAAAGGCCCTTCTCGTCGGTTCATCATATGTATTGATATGTTCTTGTATGAGTAATTATTAATCTTTTTATTTGGTTACATCCACCATTAATAAAAGTTACTTAGATTTTCAGCCAGAATATCTATAAAAATATTTTTTGTCACAGCGGCTCGCTACCTCTTTAGGCTGTATGCAGTTTAAATGTTCTGGAGCTGCAATTTTGGCTGATGAACAAATATTATCATAATTACCATTATATGCGAGATTAAAAATTTAAAAATAGCATTGATGGCTCTGCTGTGTTGGATCTGCGCTATCAGGCATTACTGCATGCTCACCTCTGACTTGAGTGGATGTAATTTGGTTCAAATCTCGACCAGGTGCACTTTGGATTGTTTTATGCATTGTGAAATTTTCATCATCACTCTTAAGTAAACTATAGTGCATTTTATTAAAAATTTACCAATACCATTATGGATTCTCAAATTAGTTTTAAGTGGTTGATTGCCCAAAAGACAGTAAGATTTTAAAATCTCAGCATTCAAAATCAAAGTCACGTTTTTTATTTATTTTTTGTTATGTTAGTGCTACCTGTTTTGTGATTTTGGGAAGTTTACTGTTAGTCCAAGAGCATAAAAGAAGACAGCACTAACATTTACGCCAATGCTACTTTTTTTTTTCCAAATCTAAAACATGACAGTTGTGAACTAAAAAGTATACTCTTCCATTATCTTACTGAGTATTAGTGACCTGGAACCCAGCCTGAAGTTGTGTGAAGCTTTGTGATGTTTTGTTTCATGGTACTCGCTTGGATTAGAACCCTGACACCAATTTTGTGTACAACTTGACTAACCAACAGTAGCCCTTGTAGAGCTCACCTCTAGCCAGAGCCTAGCACAACGGAATGAAAGGTTGTTGTGGTAGTCGATTAATGCACATGAATACAAGAAATATAACATAAAATATTATGTCAGTTATAAAATATTTTTTGTTCATACCTACTATTTCTAAACATTTTAAAACTTTTTCCGGCACTTGTGAATTAATAGTGCTTGAATTTTGTTAATATGTTGAGGCACGCATAGTTGTTCAAAGATGTTCAAATGTAAATTAAGTTAATTGTGTTTCAGATCGATATGGACAGAAAACTAGAGCTAATCTTCATAATATTTTCTCTGAAGAGGGGACTTATGAATTGTTTGATGAAAGGGAGCGTGTTGTGGAACAAAGATATTTGGACCAAGTCTCGAGTCATTCTTCAGAAACATTTGATTTACAAAAAAGGAGGAATTATTTGGAGATCAATAAAGTCTACAATTTCCAGGGGGAAAAGAAGAAATATCCAAGTAACTCACCAGGAATATTTAACTGTCCAAATTGTGACAAGAGTTATCGTTATAACAGAAACTTACTAAGTCATATAAAGTATGAGTGCGGTAAAGAACCCAAATTAGAGTGCCCTTACTGCTCACACAAAACAAAACACAAGGGAAATTTAAAGGTTCACATTATTGCAAAGCATCATACTAACAAGTATTGAGAGATTTTTTTAAATTGAAAATCTCTACAAAACACAGCAAATTAAGAATAAAAGTTGGTTTTTGTGGGGTTTTTTTTTACTAAAAGGCTCAATACCTATTTTCATCAGCAGATAATATTTACAACTTTATATACATTGAGAACAGGGGTGGATCTAGGGAGTGATTTGGTGGGGGATAACTTATTGGGGGTATGGAAAATCTTGTAGTTTAGGATTTTCTTTCCTTCACATTTAACCCTCATAAGTTGCATTTTAAGGTCATCCTGGGCTCCTGGAAATCAGATAAAAATAAATGGAAATATAAACAAAACAAATAATTGTTTTTAATAACATTTTTATAAATTGTCTTAAATGTAAGCTGCAAGTTGTTATTTACAAGACCATTCTATGTTTGCTGGTTTTGGCAAACTGTTCAAATATTTGTTGGTCTTTAATGCTATAATCGTGGACAAGCAGAAGAGGCAAGCCAACAAGTCTGCTTTCCCACACAGGTGTCCTCAGCCATGTCTTGATCAGGCACAGCAATGACATTGTCAGTTATCCTGGACAATCTTTGCAATACCTCAATCTGAATTTTCATGTTATATTATAAATTCTTGTCCGTTTTCCTGGATCTTTTCATGCTGCCTTTTCCGTTGATCTGTTCTGATGTGTTTATTTATTCTAAGTTTAAATGTTTCACCCATCGCATGACCATTTTAAGAGGTGGAGAGTATGCCCTTCACCCCCTCCTCCCCCCCTCCTCCCCCTTTGCGTGGATTTGCTCCTGATTGGGGGCTCAGAAGTTGTGGGAAGAAATATATATCTGGCACAGTGTGATTGACAACATCAAATATGTTCTGTAGCTGCATTTTTCTACCAACCATAATTTGGTGATTTATTTTTCTGATCATTAATTCTTAAATTACCATAACTTCCTATCTATAATGTTAGTTTTTAGTTATCTCAACTGTAATTCATATCACTAAATATATCATTTGGATATTTTTGTTCTCGCATGGCCAAGGGATATGGATGCACATGGCTTCGGGGTGTTTCGGGAAATAATCCTCTCATGCAAGCATGTTTCAAGGAAACACCCTACATTTTGTGTACCTATGACATTTGCTATATTTTATCATATTTGATTGAAAAAAATAATAATTTCATGCCCGGTGCACACCCGTCTGCATCACAGCATAATGACTCATTTTGTCTCAGTACATATATTTTTACGTTGGTAAACATTTATTAATATTGCATTGAATTGGCTCATTTATTTTTGAATTGACTTGCCTTGCCTTGCTTTAACACTTCATCTGCAGACCCGCAGCAGCTGTGTAATTGTCTAGTGAGAAACAAGTTACAATTCTTGCATATGTGTGCTGCTTGTGTTGCTAAAAAAAAAAGAAAGAAAAAAGCAGAAGCATGTGAAATTGTTTGATCAACAGTGAAAAAACAGAGCATTTGGGGAATGGTTTAGAGGTTTACGTTTTGATATAACTAAAAACAAAGTAAAATATTATGATAGACGAATTTAAAAAAAAAATCATTGAACTCTGTTCATTTCTTATGGAATGTGATTTTCAGTATTTTATTCAAAAGAAACTGTTTTGTTAGCTTTCCATATTATTTTACTTTTAAGTAACTCTATCCCAAACACATATGTATAGCTACTTTTTTTTATGTAATATAAATAACAAACCATGTTGAGAAATATTGATAGATCGTTGGCAATGAAACAAAAAAATATGTGAGTGTCATCTGCAACCCAACAACCATATTTAGTTATCTAATTTACACTTCAACCAAAATCTTTGGGATGCTCTGGATAAAAGGAAGATATTTAGTAGTGCTTTCTTTGGTAGTAAGTAACTTTAGTTGTTTATTGTGTTAGAAGTTGGTTACTTTAATCTTTTGAATAAACAATTATCATAATACAATATCGGTTATTGGGCTATGTGATCTAATATGCCTTAAGATCATAGTACATTATTATATTTTGAAATTATATTAAAAATGTGAAGCTGGTAGGATGATGTGTGATGAAATTACTGCTCTTTAACTATCAAAGCATACATAAACTTAGCACTGGTTGCATTGCCAAGGAACAGAATGTAAACGACTTTGCATTCAAATTATGATATCATACTTATTTACTTCAGTTCATTTGATAGCGGTCACATGTTCTGTATCCGCTCTTGATTATAGATAAGAATATTTTCAGCCATTAAGTATATTTTTTAAATAGCAAAGCATATATAGGCATACATTTAAAGATGAAGTTGTTGAAAATATCAAATTATTAAGCATGCAGCAATTACTATATGTCATAACAAAATTGTTATTAAATCTTCTTTGCTACTTAACAAGTTATACTATTTTGTATATAATTCTAATAGAGAATAAAACTAAACCATTTCCTGAAATGGTTTAGAATAATAATAGAAATAATAATAATAATTTCAATTTTAGTTTCAGTTAAAATAATATTATAACATTCATCAAGTAAAAAATGTAATTGAAATAATTACTAAACTATGTTCAAGAACAATTAGACTCATATGGATACAAGGTGTAATACATAGGGTAAAATCTTGTGTTTATAAAATTAAAATAAGGAAACCATCTAGACTAAAATATTTGTTTTAGTTAAAGTAGCTGCTTTGCTAAATTATTTTTGTTATTTATCCATAAATCAGGAGCTATAAATTATTGTATTGATTACTATTCAAGCAACGAAACACAGTGTTATTTTATCTTTACTATGGTTTTGTTGTATGATTGTTAATTTTAATAAAAGGTATATTCAAAAAATACTAACATATGTATTTTAATAACTTGTGACTCTAATACTATATAGCATATACTGTTAAATGTTTACTAAAAATATCATCATTTTGGATAATTTTTTACTTCTCATTTTCATAACTTTAGTAAACCTTTACCTAACTAAACAATTTTAGTTTTCAACAATATTTTAAGTAGTAGTTTGATTCTTGAAGGTTTTATAAATGAACAATGCATTATATTTTCCACCCAAATTGGTTTTATAAAAAGACAAAAGACTTTTTTCATGTTGATTTGTTATGGTTTGATAAATATACACCATATAGGTTCTATATCCTAAATTGCTTTTTGATAATTTTATAAGAACAACATAGGTTCTAATTAGGATTTTAGTAGTTTTATAAAGACATAATAGCTTCTATTTAAGTTAATTTTTTTTGTACCATGTCTTACTACTCTTTTGCAATGGTACTGATTATGCTAATGTGTTAGGGATGAGTAAGGTTGAATTTAGAGCAAGTATACCCACATTTTAAAGGAGGGAGAGGGGAAAACCAAATATTTAAAAAAAATCAGTACACTCAACCAGGATTTGAACCCTAAATTTCCTTTTATTGGCAGTTCAGCCTATTGTCAGAGTGATACCTTAGACTATGTAGCCACAAAAGCTGGTATTTCTTAATACCTTATTGCACAATAGATGGGCTCTACCTAGTACTTGGGTTTGAAACATCCAAAAGAGAAATAAAAGGTTTTCTTGCACATTTTATTAATGTTAGCTAGGCATCCTCAAGTTGGATGTCATTGTTTCACATGGTCAACTTGTGTAGTATTTTTTAAAGAAAGTACTTGTTAAAATTATTGCTAATATTTTTAAAATATCTATATAATACTAATAGAACAAATTATTTACTTAACTGCTCTTAGCTTTGTTGTATTGAAAACTATTTTGTATATAATTCTAATAGAGAATAAAACTAAACCATTTCCTGAAATGGTTTAGAATAATAATAGAAATAATAATATTAATAATAATAATTTCAATTTTAGTTTCAGTAAAAATAATAATATTATAACATTCATCAAGTAAAAAATGTAATCGAAATAATTACTAAACAATGTTCAAGAACAATTAGACTCATATGGATACAAGGTGTAATATAGGGTAAAATCTTGTGTTTATAAAATTAAAATAAGGAAACCATCTAGACTAAAATATTTGTTTCAGTTAAAGTAGCTGCTTTGCTAAATTATTTATGTTATTTATCCATAAATCAGGAGCTTCATATTGTTGTATTGATTTATTACTATTCAAGCAACGAAAAACCAGTGTTATTTTATCTTTACAATGGTTTTGTTGTATGATTGTTAATTTTAATAAAAGGTATATTCAAAAAGACTAACATATGTATTTTAATAACTTGTGACTCTAATACTATATAGCATATACTGTTAAATGTTTAATTAAAATATCATCATTTTGGATAATTTTTTACCTCTCATTTTCATAACTTTAGTAAACCTTTACCCAACTAAACAATTTTATTTTTCAACAATATTTTAAGTAGTAGTTTGATTCTTGAAGGTTTTATAAATGAACATTGCATTATATTTTCCAGCCAAATTGGTTTTATGAAAAGACAAAAGACTCTATTCGTGTTGATTTATTATGGTTTGATAAATATACAACATATAGGTTCTATATCCTAAATTGCTTTTTGATAATTTTATAAGAACAAAATAGGTTCTAATTAGGATTTTAGTAGTTTTATAAAGACATAATAGCTTCTATCTAAGTTATTTTTTTTTGGTACCATGTCTTACTACTCGTTTGCATTGGTACTGATTATGCTAATGTGTTAGGGATGAGTAAGGTTGAATTTAGAGCAAATATACCCACATTTTAATGGAGGGAGAATGGAAAACCAAATATTTAAAAAAACTCAGTACACTCAACCAGGATTTGAACCCTAAATTTCCTTTTATTGGCAGTTCAGCCTATTGTTAGAGTGATACCTTAGACTATGTAGCCACAAAAGCTGGTATTTCTTAATACCTTATTGCACAATAGATGGGCTTTACCTAGTACTTGGGTTTGAAACATCCAAAAAAGAAATAAAAGGTTTTCTTGCACATTTTATTAATGTTAGCTAGGCATCCTCAAGTTGGATGTCATTGTTTCACATAGTCAACTTGTGTAGTATTTTTTCAAGAACGTACTTGTTAAAATTATTGCTAATATTTTAAAAATATCTATATAATACTAATAGAACAAATTATTTACTTAACTGCTCTTAGCTTTGTTGTATTGCATGGTTTTCTCACAATTTTGGTCAGCGTGCCCAATGAAACTCGGGTAAAGCCTTCCTAATTTGGTTATCATGTGAGAAAGATTCATAAAAAAAATATTATTTAAATGAGTTTCCACTAAAGTCCAAACAATTAAACAAAATAAAAGAGGCTTACATCCCAAATAACGTCCGACTCAACATAATTATTTATCCATGCTAAAACAAAAAATAAAAATACAAAGACTCTCACAAATCACCCGTTTTGGTGGCCGCATGGTCTGTCGCACTACTCTCGCAGTAGACTAGACTGTAGATGATGGGGAGATTGAGGTTTGAATCTCGGTTGGCTTTACCAAAATGATAACACTTGACTATTCCTTCTTTATCTCTTTGGTCTAAAACTCTCTCAGGAGACAACCAAGTTCCATTAATTTACAATTTTTATATATTATTTAATAGCTAGTTGTCGATGTTAATATTTACTATAGCTGATTTTCTTATTTGCTTTGTTTTATTTTGTACTAAAATCAAAGCTTAGAACATATAATTTAACTCCTCAAAGTATTGAGAAAGATGTCACAAGTTGAAATAAATTGAAGTATTGACTAACTTATTTTTGGAAGATTGCAACTGAAAATGGTGAATTATTATAAATGTAAAGTTTTAATTACTTTGATTGTAAAATCTGAACACATTTAAGGCAGGTCATATTTAACTCCTAAGAATAAGGTACTAAAGATCTGTATTCTGTTACCAACCACCTAACAATATGATCAAAACCAACTACTTTTACAAATATATCCTAATATTACCGGTACTTAATTTAACATAATACATTTATTTTAAATTTCAAGATGAATACTCTTTGTTTTAGATTGTGAACAACTCTTGTCTAGTGTGATAGGATTTTATTGTACATATTCTGTAATTCTGACAAATTATAAACAAGAAACAAATCATTCTCTTATTTTCACATTTATTTCATATTTAAATTTTATTTCATTCATAGAAAATAAAGCAAAGAATTTATTTATCGCCAGGTAGGTTTTTGTCAAAAATAAAAGTGTAGAAGTGCTGATGTGTCAAGTGTTTGGGGAAATGTAGATAAATTATTACTATTTATCGAGGTAAAGTGGAGAAAATTCTATTAGCAACAAATATTCTAATTGTGTTGGTAAATGGTAAGAGTATAGATTTTCTTATACTGTTTCACCCGTAGGTTCCTACTCAAAGTATGAATCATTAACACAATAAGTGTGACACAAAATATAATCATGACATCTCTATGATCAAGCTACCTTTTACTAGAGATGTCCAAGACTAAAATATCTTGATCAGACAAGAAAATAAGAAGACATTTGATCTCGTCTCTAAATTTAAAAATTAATCTCAAAAATTCAAGAAATTTGAAAAAAAGTTAAAAGCAAACTCTGTCCTAAGAAAATTACAAACCAAAGAGAAAATTTATTATTTCTAATAATACCAGACAGACCCAAAAATAGGCAGCACTATGTCAAGTGTTTGGGGAAATGTAGATAAATTATTACTCTTTATCGAGGTAAAGTGGAGAAATTTCCATTAGCAACAAATATTGTAATTGTGTTGGTAAATGGTAAGAATATAGATTTTCTTATAAAAGGTATAATTTGAAAGTGAAACAACATTTTATCATCCAGATTTTGTGTGAAAGTTTTTAGAAATACTCAAACATGTCAATCTGGCCTTTGTAGGCCCACACTGATCAACCTTCAAAGAAACGGCAACTTTACTCAAAGCAGGTGGTAATACTGTATCACCCGTAGGTTCCTACTCAAAGTATGAATCATTAACACAATAAGTGTGACTCAAAATATAATTGTGACATCTCTATGATCAAGCTACCTTTTACTAGAGATGTCCAAGACTCTAAAATATCTTTATCAGACAAGAAAAAAAAAACATTTGATCTCGTCTCTAAAGTTAAAAAATAATCTCAAAAATTCAAGAAATTTGAAAAAATGTTAAAAGCAAACTCTGTCCTAAGAAAATTACAAACCAAAGAGAAAATTTATTATTTCTAATAATATCGGACAGACCCAAAAATAGGCGGCACTTTTCCCCCAACAGCCTTTATTAAGAATTGTTTAGGCTATAAATATGTTTTTTAATATCACATTCAACATAAGTTGTTACACAACAAAATAAAATTATAAATGGTATACATTGCACCTATCACAATTTTACTAAGGGCATTTAAAATGTGTATGAGTTATATCTTGAATGTTTGAATGAACTATTAGATAATACAAAGCAAGCACCAGTCCAAATAACAAAAGAAATTCATTTAACTATATATTTACTTTAGTAAACATAATTTACTTTTTGGTACGTTTATAGGAAGTTTTCTCATTTCATTCTCACGTATTCGATATACTTTTTCATATTTCCATCTCGATATTGTCTTGACTTGAACAAAGGGTTCGTTCACATTCCTACTTTTTACAGAGCACAAGCTAGCTTTTTAATTCATTCTCATAAGAGGGAGACCAAAGCTTTTTACCATTACATTTTAGTTATTCGCTTTGAACATTTGAAATGATAAGAAAAATAATAAATTTGATTGTGAAATTATATTCTGCTTCCCCAAACGAAGATAAAATTTCTTTACATAGTCTAATCAAGCAGAAGCAATACTTTTATATTTGCATTTGTCTACATAATTTCACCTGAGTAAAAATGTTATAATACATAATTTTGTTAGGAAACTAAGTATTACCATCACAATGGTTTAGGACCGATCATGAGAACATGTGTTTCAGTATTTTATTCAGTCATTTTAAATTAATAGATCAAAACAAAACACTTCAATTTCTGTTGTGTTTTTGTTTTATTTTTAGTTTCAACAAAGGTATTTATTTATAATATTAGATTACAAATGTTTTTTTTATAAAAGTTAAGTTTGATTGTCAAGGTATGGTAAATTAACTGTGCAAGGGGTCTGTGATGAAAACTGACTGTGCACTCCTGATATAATGCATGTAGTGTGATGTAAGGGGCAAGGTAAGACTGGCTGTGTTATTTCAACAACCAAACACAACACTTTTAAAAATGGTAATGGCCTCTTACACTGATAGTTTCTAAGTAGTTGTGCTCTAGTGGTAATGGCCTCTTAATACTTATAGTTTCTAGTCAGTGGTGCTCTAGTGGTAATGGCCTCTTACACTTACACTTATAGTTTCTAAGTAGTGGTGCTCCAGTGGTAAAATGGCCTCTTACACCTATAGTTTCTAAGTAGTGGTGCTCTAGTGGTAATTGCCTCTTACACTTATATTTTCTAAGTAGTGGTGCTCTAGTTGTAATGGCCTCTTACACTTATATTTTTAATCAGTGTCTCAACTGCTGGATCTCTCTGGTCAAGTTGGATGTAACAGTCCAGGTTTTTTTTTTAGATTTGACTTTCAACTTTTTGCGACATTCATAAAGAGTAACGAGATTAAATTATTTAAAGCTTTCTTAGAAAAATGCTAGACAATTTTTTTTCCCCCGATAATACAAAAACATAGAAAATAATTAACAATGAATTGAATCAAGCCAAACTTGTTGAGAACCATTGCTATTAGTCAGTAGTTCTATCACTCTTATTCTTGTCATAACTTTTAAGTTTATACTTTTCTTAAGTAGTTTTAGTTAGCAACAATTATTAAAAAGCTTGACACAATTATGTATATTTAGCTGACATTCTTCAGCAAACCCACGGTTGCAGTCATTAAGGACTACTCATGAAATAATCATTACAGAATTGACCATAGACACACGTTGAAAGGTGATGTAGTTTATTGTATTGAATACATAGCCTATCCAATTAGAGGAGGTTGTTTTCAATGCACTCCTAAGCTCAGCCCATAAAATGGCAAAGAGAATAATATAGTGACAATAGTAGAGTATATTTACATTTAAAATTAAATCAATTTCCATTCATTACTGACATACTGAGTCCTGTTAGTAAAGGAAATGGTGCAACAATGATTTTCTAAAGAGTGTCATTGATTTGCAATATACAAACTTTTTAAACCTTATTGCATCTTTATTTCCTATATGCAAATTTAATTGAAATATATTCATTTGTTTGAAATATTTTGTGAGAAATAATAATTATTTTCTTTGTGTGTTTTATTTCTTTCAAGAACTTAATAACACATCATGGAATGACTATCCGGTCAACTTTGGAATGTCTTCATCTGATGTGAAACTCAACTTTGAAAGTGCAGAAAGCATGCCTGCCTTTTATAACTCGGAAACAAGCACTCTAATTGGTATCAAGAAAAACTTACAAAAAATGACAAATTCTGGACAGTTGTCTTGTTTCGGCCCCGAGGAAGGAGGCCGATTTATGTGTCCTAAATGTGGCAAGCACTACAATTGGAAGCATACCCTAATCAACCATATGAAAAACGAGTGCGGCCAGACACCTCGCTATCTTTGTACATTTTGTCCTTACAGGTCAACAAGAAAAGGCAATTTAAAAAGGCATATTGAAATTAAACATGCTGTTCAATTTGAAATATTGTTTTCAAATAGATAAAAAAACAACTTTGTATTTATATATTAGGTTTATTTTTTAAATTACCAAAAGAAAATTATACTTTGAGTGTATTTGTTCATGAGAGTAAAATGGGTTTGAGGTAAATAAAAGCATTTTCCAAAGTTATCTTTTCTTTTATCATAGCCAATTTATATTCATCACAACAAGATCTGTATAGAACAAAACTAGAAACTCTGTAATATAGGAGCAGTGTATAGTGCAATAAATAAACAATAACTACCCAGAAGCAAAATTCCTTATATTTACAGATGTGTCTTAAAGTTCCCTCTCGTTCACCTCCACATGTTTGTTATCAACACATCATCTCACAACATGTTTACTCACAACTGAAGAACAGAAAAAAGAAGTGATAGTGACCTTGTAGTAGGTTGCTCTCAGCACTACAAAATCAATAATATTTCCTCTAAAACTATATCTGTCCTAAACTTAACTTCTTTAAATGTTACTACTTAAAGAAACATCTTTGAACAAACATGTTGTGAGATGACCTGTTGATAACAAACATGTTGTGAGATGACGTGTTGATAACAAACATGTGGAGGTGAACGAGAGGGAACTTCAAGAAACATCTGTAAAAAATATATATACACACACACGTTATCTGGAAGAGAATTATACTTTTGTCCATGTACTTACACAGCTATTTTAAATGAGTCATACTTCAGCTGAATCCACCATTCACAAACCATGTGCTCACTAAAATTAAAACCTTGTGTTAACAATTTTCTTGTGACTCATCTGTATTGTTGACATTATTCTAAATTAATATAACGAGAAGGGAGTAAACTCAACACAAATCATTTCAATCACCATTTACTCAAAATACTTGAATACCTTGTATTTTCTTAGGAACTGTATTATTTTGTGCGGATGTTTTTTCCATTTCTTATGGGGAACCAAAAAACAAAGCTTGGGGAGTATAAAAAGAGAGTTGTAACACATTAAATAGATAGCGGAGAAACACGAAACAAACTTAAACTCGCACTTGACATTTGTAAAACTGTTTAAACATCTTTTGTTTCTATAGCATTCATCCATTACGGTTTCCAACCTATGGCTTGGGTCACTTTTTTATTCAAGCCATATATTTTCCATTACCGGCTTGTCATAGCTTCATATGTCTTCTAATTTAACTTAAGTCTAGAACAGACACAACATCCAGTACCCAGCTGTTAATTTATCACTGTGAAAGGGTAAACCCATATTTTCATCAATGATAAATATTTTGGCCATGACGGTAATCAAACCCGGGACCTTTAGCTCAGTAGACAGACACGCTAACGACTGAGCTAAGGTGTCATGACTTTCTATGGCAACTTGGTCAAACTCTATTTATGTTCATGTGCTTGTGGGTCTGTGGGGATGGGGGTCATCAGTAAGTTTACTACTATGTTTATTACAGTCCAATTTTAATAGGAAGTAGCTTTTAAAAATACAACAAATACATATATTTAGTGTTAAAATTTTTTAATATTTTAATATGAATATTAGTGTTATTTTATATGTATTGATAATATATACAGATCACATGACCTGACATATAAATATATGAAAGAAGTATTATTATTATTATTATTATCATCATCATCATCATCATCATCATCACTGCATATTACCTACCTGTTTGGGCTTTACGCACTTACACTAATGTGTAATGGTAGGGTGATTGTGCGATGAAATGGAGGACCTACAGTTTAACGTGGAATCTGAGCCACGGTGGAGGCCTGGCATTCCACACATTCACAAGATGTCTTGTCAGAGGTGAAGGAAGGGTTTGTCAATCAGATAAATCT
>CABFOV010008358.1:6947-23873 GCA_902141375.1 Timema poppense
AGAAACGAGAAGCAATAGAAGTGGAGTTGCAAGAACTGAAGAAGAAACAAGCTTCACTTTATAAATATAGCATAGTATCTTATTGTATGACTTTTGATAATTTTAATAAAAAGAAAATCTACTTAAGACATGAATAATATGAAAGCAGACACAGTTCCTCCTGTTATGAGCTATTCAGTTCAGGATATGTACAGTTTAGGTAAAATAAAACTGTAATGATACCAAACTTTTTAGTGTGGCCTGTTATTTTGTACGTATTTCTGCACATGCTACCAAAGTGAATCAAGTTTGTTACAACTTTTTGATAGGGTTAGACATATTTAATTATTTTTCCATCATTTTTCCTGAACTGATTGGCAAGATGTCAGCTTTCTTATTCTTCTATGAGAGGTGAGGCAAGGTTGGCTGTAGGGGAGGAAGAGGCCGAAATAAATATAATTAAATTAATATTTTCACATGTATAGTATCGTAAAGTTATAGTAGAAATTTTATGAGAAATTGGTCAGGGAACTTGGGAAAATAGACAGGAAAAGTCAGGGAGAATTTTTTTTACAAATACTGTAGGAACCCTGATTTGTACAACTTTACAAGAAATTGAATTTTATTACAAATAATACTATTTTAATCTATTAACTTCAAGATTGTCCGTGTCATGCCCGTCACAAAAAAACATGAATAAGTTGTTGTTGCTCTGTTATTACTTATGAGGCAAAACTTTAATTTGGCATATACGTAAGAAGATAGCCTAGACAAATGCACTGATAAGTTTTATAAAAATTATTCTTGTTCCATAAAATAGATATAAAATATGACACATCCATTACAGCATTATACAACAGACAGTTATGGTGGTCCTTTTCCAGCTTGAAGTAAATAATAGGCCTAAATCATGATTAATATATTACTAGAGGATATCTTATGCTTAATATGTGGTTTTTAGATAATTATTGTAAGTAATTATAAACTTTCTGGTTTTTAATGAGATTTTATTTCATACCGAGGTTTTCTGACGATTTAGCCTAATTTACTTAAAATCCATTTAAATAAAGATGTAGGCCTATCCTATGGAAAGTACATTAAGCTGGTGATTTTAATAATATGCCCTGTGGTAAGTTTTAAGTTTTTTTTAAAATTATTTTTAACTTCTGTATAGCATGATCTTACTTTTTTACTGTTGTTTACAGATTATGGGGTCTTCAAATTGGATGGCAAAGTGTCGTAAAAACATGAAAAATGACCCAAATAAATGGAGAAAATATCTTCAAAAAGATAGGAGGAGGAATTTGAAAGCTAGAAAGAAACGTTTAAAACTAATGAATGTTTGCACACTGAGGCAACAACTATATAGAATGAAAAAAAACAGTAATGTAAAAAATGCTGCTGAATCAGAACTTGGATCTTACAAAAGCCCAAAAACTATCTTTCCAAAACACATAGTGAATTGCTTGATGCAGTATGCTGTGACACAAGTTCCTACAAATGTAGGACAAATGAATGTGATAAATGTAAGACTAACCTAAAGAGACTTCTTGGGAAAGATGTTGGTTTGAGGGAAAAAAACTCAAATGGAAAGAATGGAAGACACTCAATAACAGACCAAAACTTGTAGAGAATTACACTGCATTGTGGAAGATGATAAATGAACTCGACTTGCAACTGCCTGTGTTTAAAAAACATACCTATGTCAAGAGAAAGCAATCTAAATATTTTCATGAATGCAAGAAGTCCATAGTAAAAAAACCTAGTCAAGCTATTATACAAATAGACTTAGCAGAAAACTATTCAATAGTTTAGCAAGATGAAATCCAAAGCACACATTGGAGTCATGCACAAGAAACTATTTTTACTTACTGCATTTGGCATTTAAATGATATGTATAGTTTCGCCATTGTTAGTGATGCATCGAAACATGGGAAAACCTCATTTGGGTGTTCTTGAAAACAATCATCGATGAATTCAGAAGCATTATTCCAGGTGTCAGTGAAATTTATATGTTTTCAGACAATTTTTCTGCCCAATTAAAGAGCAGGTATACAGTTTTGAATGTATATTACTCTGAAAAAGGTTTCGAGGTAACATTGCACTAGAATTTCTTCACCTCAGGGCATGGAAAAGAACAGTGGAGGGAATAGGTGGCTCCACCAAAAGAACAATAGAGAGAAGTAAAATAAAAGCAGTATCACAAGCGAATGTACAGTCCCATGAGCAGATACTTAAAAGATGAAAGGAACTTGCTGAAATTCCAGGAATCCGGTCAATGCATCACTTCAGTACTTATGACAAAAATAACATTCTCATCAGTACCACATGATAAGATTTAATGTTAAAAGTAAAGATTTTTTTGGGAAATCTGACGATAAAGAAGACTAAATCAGTAGTGTTCTTAGCCGTGTAAGGTACTCGGGATGTATATACTGACTGACTCATCTGACAATGACGAAGAACCGAGTCATGGGATTGAAATGAATGTTGTTAAGCCTATACCTCAAGAAAATATTTCTTCAGAAACATATGTCTGGGTGAAATTTCTAAGTACAAAGAGAAAAGAGTTCAGATATGTTGTGATGTAAAGTTAAGGCGGATGGGGAAATAAATGTTTTGTTTTTAAAAAGTTATGGAGAAAGTTGCAAGCAGTTTGTTTTTATTGATGAAGATAAGCTTATTATTTTTCAAGATATTCTTCATATTCTTGAACCACAAATAAACTAGATTACAGGGATATCGGGGTAGAGGATCATAGTTTTCAAAGCAATCTCAACGTCTTTGAACAATAAACTGAAGTGATCAATAAAATAAGAGTTAATTTATAATTTTGATTAAGTTTTTCATACCACATTATACCTACATGGGATACTTGAAGCTAAAGAACTGAAATTGATATTTAAGTTAATTTTAATACACGATACATTTTTAACTTGAAAATGACCCTTTTAAAAGTTTACCTTACCTTAAAATAATAAATAAAAATGTTATTATGGGCCATTTATTATTTTTATATCATAATTTAATGAAATATAGCTGTAAGAAATTTGTGTATTAAATAAACAATTTTTTAGAGCATGTTTTCATTTCTGTCACATCCATTATGTCCTACCTTGTCACAAACTTTTACATTTTATCGAAAAATAATTTGCTCTCCAATCAAAATGGTAAATATACCAAATCATAGCTTTAAATGTGGGGTATTCTTAGAAAATAGTGAATATTTTTATTTGTATAGCACCAACAGAGTTTTAGAGATGTATGATCACACTTTAAAACCAAGACGCATTTTTTGTCACATCTGCTACGCTTGTTTAAATAGCTAAAACTTTAAACTATAACTCTGATCATTTTCTGACTTTGTACACTTAGTATGACAAAAAAAATCTAGATGTTTTAGTATATTAGCTGTTTTAAGTTGGTTATTCTGTAGTGTTTGTTTTGATCATATTTTGTTGTTGCATAGTTAATTGACTTTGTGTACATGTTTAGATAAAGCAATGTATGAAAGTTTGATTAATGTTAATTCACTTATAAGATCTACAATCTTTGGGCAAAGGGAATAAAGAAATATTATCCCAGCTGTAAGATTTGAGTTTGTTGATAATAAAAAAGGAAGATGTTCAGGGTGGGGTTGCCTTAGACTTTTAAGTCTCACGATCTCCTATGAACCAGGTGGATTAAGCAAATATTTTCTAAATTAGTAATTAAGTAGGGCAAATATTTCCTAAATTAGTAATTAAATAGGACTGAATTTTGTTGTGTCTAAAACTAATTATATTAGTCTAGTGTTTTCTTATGTTTTTTAAAAGACAGCATTAATGTTCTTGACCCCAAGGTGTAAACCATCACACTATACATTACAAATGAATCTAAAATAACTCAAACCATACAAATTGTAGGCCTATCTATGTGTCATTTTTAAAACAAATGGTGATTTATTCAAAATAGAGATTTAGATAGTACTTATTAGTTTAATTTATTACTTAATAGCAGTTTTACCCATTCTTTTCACAGCTAAGTAGCACCATAACTATATGAATTTAGAATGTTTAACATCTGGCTGTCCACTTTTAGATAGTTCATCGTACAGTCTTGAGCTAACTATGGTAATCACAAACTGATCATAGTAATCAATAAATTAAAATTAATATTTTGAGACAAAATATCACCTTGTCCTCAAAGTGAGTGCATAAGCAAATTAAATTAATCAACAATGCAATCTTTACCCAAGCAAAATCATAAAATAAGATATATGAACTAATCAACTTTGTTACAGAAATATATTGGAAAAAGGTCCATCACAGTATGTTCACCAAAGAACATAACTAATTAATATACATAATTATACAGAAACATATTAATTAATAAGCATAATATTTTTCCAAACAGCATCATGATTCACCGAGGAGCACAATAATTTGTTTGTTTTAATTATGTCACTGAACTTGATAGGTGTTAGTTTGAGGAGATTTCACACAAAATCAGACATATCCATCATAAATTGTTTTGAGATAAACCCCAAAAATCTATACCTTGAAGCTAACATTAATGATTATTTTTCAAGTCAAAATCCATTAAAAAATATTATAACAATTTTCTACCAAATTGTTTCTTCAATGAATTCACAAATTCACAATAAATACTGAACCATAGTTTAAAAATTAGCTTATTTAATTATTATTATTATTATTAGCACCACGTCTTACTACCCGTTCGGGTTATACGCACTTACGCTAATGTGTAAAGGTAGGGTGATTGTGAGATGAAATGAAGGACCTACAGTTTAACGTGGAATCCGAACTACGGTGGAAGCCTGGCATTCCCCACATTCACAAGATGTCTTGTCAGAGGTGAAGGAAGGGTTTGGTAATCAGATAAATCTGTGCCGGGACCGGGGATTGAACCCCGGCCGCCATCACAGAAGTCTGACACCTTACCCCTAGACCGCCAGGTCTCCCCTTATTTAATTAAATAGTTAATAGTTGGAGTAGTTTCTGCATTTATTTTGCTATGTTTATTGCATATTGTATGTGATAAATAATCTGAAATGAATTGTATATTTATCTAATGGACACTACTACAACAATGACATTTTGTAGAGTTGAATGACATCAGGTAGTTGTTAAAAAAAAGACATTTTATTTTTATTTGTACAGTCCACTGTAACATGGACTGAAAACTGTGATGCCTGAGTACTGACCACATTAACTTAGTGACAGAATAATTTAAAAAAAAAAACTGTACATTTGATTCTTGTTTCAAATAAAGAAATATTTTGAATAAAACTCTAAAATGACTATGGAAAATCTGGATACAATTACAATATATTCTATATAGAACATTTTAAAAATTTACATGAGTACTATGTGTTTTCTTTACAGAGTAAATACATACGAAATGAACTTTAACTGTATAATGCACAGGCCTCCACCGTGGTTTGGATTCCACGTCAAACTGTAGGTCCTCCATTTCATATCAAAATAACCCTACCATTACACATTAGCCTAAGTGTGTATAACCCGAACGGGTAGTAAGACGCGGTGTTAATAATAATATATAATGCAATTGCTTATGGAAATGAAGGATATGTCTGAAGGTGAAATTGATGTAAATTTTTAATAAATAAAGTTCCAAATGGGTATTTTTTTTACATTTCCTTGCAAATTTAATAGTAATAAAAGGTGGTAAACAAAGCTTAAAAACACACAAAAAACAATGGGGGTCTGTTGCACCCTAAATTACCAATTTTGTAACATAAATTCACGTTACTATTTAAGGATTAATATTACAGTTAGGCCCTACATGAAATTTTAAAAACAAACTCGGAATAGTTTACATTTGAGCCCCTTAGAATACAAGTGATTTAAGTAATTTTTTCTCATTTTGAGATAATTTGAGGTAAAGTTAGATCCATATAGAAAACTCATGGATTTTTCTGATCTTTTTAAAATAATTAGATGCCTACATAAAGATTCAACTTAACTTATGCATGGGTTAAAATTAGAGAATATTAAAAACTTAAATAGTTAAAGAATTTATTTTTACAATTATTTGTATTATTTAATGACTTACACCATTTGTGCTGTGAACAATTTTTGGAATTGGCTAATTAAATAACTCAAAGGCTGTTTGTGTATATAAAGTATTTTTTTAGTTGTGAATTACAGATCAAAATACTAATTGAAGTTAAATTTAACATTAAGTTAATTTTAAATTTCCTTAACTTAACACGCATCACATGGCCTTTGTCACTCCCATAACTTTGAAAGACTAATCAAAGTTATCTTTCATAGTAATATTGTAGTGTCAATAAAGCTTTATTATTAATAACGCTAAGACTAGTAAATGTGGTTATTATAATAAGAAATCTGAGCCAGACTATCTAAATGCCAGAGCACATAAAGACTTACACCACTTGTTTTGTCAACAAACGCGATGGTGTGTTAACAAAGTTAGAGCATGTGGTGTAATATAGCTGCAAACATAAAAACTATGACTTACACCACTTTGCCATTTGACAGAATGAATAATTCTTCACATGCTTAGATTGCTAACTCAATTATGAAAACAAATTGACTTATACCACTTGTATTCGCAGCAGCTCATTTATACATTGTAGAAGTTATAGAGTAAACATCCCACCATTGTTTCATCGGATAGGTTGCATATAACAAAGTATTATGATAATAAAGTGATACTAAACATTCTTTAGAAACAACCGACACTATCTAAATACAGTTCAAGTGATTTTCTTTCTAGACAGTGATACTATATGAATGTACATAGTATCACTAATAGATCAAAGCACTATATAATGACAGTAACATTGTTATAATAGAGTTAAATAACCAACGCTTGTATATTTGTTTTTAGTGAGTATTACTCCTATCTAGATATCATATTATAAAAATTGGAAAATAACACTTGGACACAAGAATTGAACCCCGGACCTTTGACTTAGTACACCAATGCTCTAACAACTGAGCTATCCAGGAATCGTCCTGTGCCCAGGTTCATTCTTCACTCATGTTTTAATGTGGAGTTAAATGGTATATAAATCCACCCAATTATTTCACCCTAAACCCTACATGCCCATGTTTAAATGACAAAAATTTGTTTTCTTTCAAGCTAAACTCGATATGTGCAGAACTGGCTTTGGACATGCCACATTTTGCTATAAAATGCCTTCTTACGGCCAGTTTAAAAGGAGGTTATGTTTGTTTGTTTGTTTTTTACGAAAAATGATATATTTGGATTTAGCTCAACAAATACAGTCTGAAATGATGTATAACTCAATTTTGACCATCGATGGACATGTTGAGTTTTGTGTGGAAGCTCATAATTTATCCTTCAATTTTTAGCTTTGTTATCACAATGCAAATGGATCCTCTTTAAGATAATTTTTAGTTTTTGCATTAGTTTGTTTTTAGATCTTTTTTTGTCTTACTATACAAAATCTAAATTTTCTTGTATATCAAGAAGTTTAAATTGTTTATTAGGTACAGGTTGGTCACAGACAAGATAAACCTGGAATAGTCAGGGAATTTTACCATGAAACAGAGAAAATTATTAATTATATATTTTAAACTAAAACAACAACATTAACTATTGTCTCGACCTACCCCCACCCCCTGTGGACTTAATCTGCCAGGATAGCTTGCAGGCAAGGTAATTGTGTGAGTTCGAAGTAATACATAGGGTTATGAATTTTGGTTTAATTAAAGTGACTAAATTATATACACCCATTACTGTAACTTAAGACTAGGACAAGTACAATATCCAGTCCCCCAGACGTTAATTTATCAATGTGAAAGGGATAACCCACAGTTAACCAATGATGAATTTTCCGTCCATGCCAGGAATTGAACCCGGAACCTTTAGCTCAATAGACAAACATGCTACCGACTGAATTAAGGTGTCGGGACTGATTGAATTGACTGACACGGCACATGATCCCTACACAATTCGATCCCGGGACCCTGGGCAAAGGTTCGGATCTTGGCTCAGTGAACTGAGGGTGGTTTTTGACAAGTGATTTATTGTTTTGGTTTTCTCATCCTCTCTCCATGTTAATGGCGATTCTTATTTTGTAAGGCCTACTTTGATTATAATATTGTAAGTATTTTAACATAACTTTTACATATATATTGTATGTTGGTCTATTGAGTGCTAGGGAAACTTCTCAATTTGACATATTTGACTTTTTTTTATAATTATCGATAGATTTAGCTCACTTGCTACTAACGGCCTAATTTAATTGGTAACATCATCAAATATATACATATATATACTGATATGTTAAACAGGGTGTCTACCATAAGGGAAAACGGGAATTAGCCGGGAATTTGAAGTGATCGAGGAAAAACGGGAATAAGCCGGGAATTTGGTAAATCACAATAAAAATCTGGGAAAATGATATTTTACCCAAAATATAAACTACAATGATCATTAAATCAGTAAATTATGTCATTTTTTTGTTTGTAGCTGTGTAATATATTTTTAATTCCTAGTAAACAATTTTAATACAAATTTAAAAGATATATTAAAATTTTAAAACTTATTATTATTATTATTCATAAAAAAGATTAATAGAAAATCGACCGTTGAAGGGGGNACTTATTATTATTATTATTCATAAAAAAGATTAATAGAAAATCGACCGTTGTAGGGGGGGAGGGGGGGGGGAAGTCAGAAACTTTTTAGTGGGAAATTTTAGGAAATGATCAGGGAAAAAGTCGGGGATTTCATTGGTCAAGTTGAGTAGACACCATGTTAAAATACTTCAATATTATAATCAAAGTAGGCTTACAAAATAAGAATCACCATTAGTGTGGAGAGAGGGTGGGAAAACCACAACAATAAATCACTTGTCAAAAACCACCTTCAGTTCACTGAGCCAAGATTCGAACCTTTGCCTTCTTGTCAACAACTATCGAGCGCTATCCGCTAATCACGCTCTCGCTCTCACGATTGTCAGTTTGGCCGAACTCTTAGACCTATACATTGCAACGTAAACTTAAAAACAGCTGATTACAAACATATTTTCTGCTCTAGTGGATAAACATATATTTTAGATCATCCTCCCGACGGATGTTTTCAAATTGTAATGCTGTGCCGTGACACAATCCAATACATCGATACACACGGTTCCCATGAACGGGTTATTTCAAATCTCCACAAATCACAATGGTTAACGAAGCCGCCTGTTTGCTTCTGGCTATAGAGCGCATGCGCACTGATTCGAGATGGTTCATGATTCTGAAATTTTATCGGTTCTCCCGTGCCGAAAATCTCAGGAAAAGCGGAAGACGTAGAGATGAGTTGATTTTTAACAGAATAGTTTGAACAGCTCGCGCTGGTGTAGCAGAAATCTTGAGATTGGCTTAGAGCTCGTCTCGTGACCCCGGTTTTGTTCTGCGCTTGTTTTTCGATGAACGTGTGAATCCACAGTAACGCTGGTGCTATCAAACATAAATAACCATTGATAAAATTGGCAACTATTTGATCCTATTGGAATTGCAAATAGACACACTACTTTACACAGCGTGTATGGCCCGAAACAGTGTGGTACCGAGCCGGGAGCGATCCGAATGTCGGACCGTATCCGGTCCGGGCACGGCCCTAGTGTGGCAAGACCGATAACTCACACTAAATGCGTCTGTCCGAGCTATGAAAAGTTCGTCTTATTGAGGTGTAGGTAATAAAGGTTCTGTCTAAGGAATTAAAATAGATATAGTAGCCCCATAGCTTCTTTGTTGCTGACTGACAGCTAAAAGCTTTGAAAAGTTACCAAACCAAATTATGTATCCCTACGCCGAACCATATGATTTGCAAAAACATGTGTTTAGCAGCTGTCACTTCTGGCGGTCAAAATTTAGGTAGATACCTAAATGTTGACTGTCAGTCAGCACCAAAGAAGCCATGGGGCTACTGTACTATATCTGAAGTAATATTATACTTTAATGTGAGCTTATGGTGTTCAAGCGCGGGGGCGAGATGGTAGTTGTAGCGCTGCATTGAAAGATCCGCCAGCATCATAATACTCCTACACTTCTGTTTTAGCCTGCCAACATGCGGCTGATTTGTTACTAAATAACATTTTATTTTCGGAAAATTTTGTCCGAATTACCAAAGTTCTACATATCGAGCTCCTAATTATCGAGAGTTGAATGTGTGTACATTTTTTCGTTGTATACATTTCCAATAACTAGGTTTTCGCCTGTTTCTTGATCTTTCAAAACTATCTTCATTTATCTTTAACAAGTCGGTGGCAGTGTTTTTGTCAGTATGAAACGTTAACAAAAATCTAGTTCGTCCATTTATTTTAAATTATTAGTTCTTGGTCAAAATGAAGGTCTCTTACTTCTGTTAACATACTCTATCTAACTTAACATACTCTTATCTAACCTTTCATTAATCAATGTTTTATTCGTCTGAATCCAAATAAAATGTAATTAATAAACGATTGTTATCTCAACTACCCAACATTGATACAGGTAGTAAACTTTTTAAGCTGAAGTTAAATACCCCGACAATTGCTCACATCGAAACAAAGGACCTAATACTCCTGCACTTAAGCCTTGTTCACACGAGGATAGTAAACTGTGACAGCAATTGTAACAATACTGTCACTGCCGCTAATCAAACCATTTTGATATTTGATAGTGTAACAGTAGGGCTGCCGTGACAGTACCGTCAACTATCACAGTAACTTGCATCGTGTGAATCGGTCTGTAGCCCACTACCGCGACAGTGTGCCATTTCTTTTTCGCACCAAGCACGTGCAGGTGTATTGTTGAAGTTATTTGATTATATAGCATTGATTGTTTTGTGTATAGTTTTCTTGCAGGTGTTAAAAATGGTACGGTTTTTGTTTGGATTATCGTGCCGCGCGTTTGGGCGCCAATTAAAGTGATACGCGTCCGCGATGGGCGCTGATTAAAATGATAAAATTTAATATTGGTAATTATAGCCCCGTGATTAAGCGCCAATTAAAATGATGTTCTCGGTATTTGATGATATAGTTGGTATTTATAACCCCGTGATCGAGCACCAATTATAGTGATATTTCTTACACTTGTGAAATAAGTAAGACCTTTAAATTTGCGCACGATTTATTTATATCATGGCACTGGTTTATTACAACGTTCTGTAGATGTATGCTACCGGCAATGTTAATATTGTGTATTACTGCTATATTACCGAGTTCTGTTTTATTACAAAGTTCTTGTGTACTGTTATATATTTTATCGGAACTGATTTATTACAACGTCCTGTAGATTTATGTTGCTGGCACTACTAATTACTTTTTATTACTGCTATATATTCATACGCACAAGCGGCTTATATATGATCTACCCCTTGCCTCTTGGACCCCTTGTTGCCAGTGTCAGAACCAACTAATAGAAAGAGTCCTGGCCACAGGTGTTGTAAATGTTAGCTTCTGATTGGGTAGAGGGAGCTAGCATCACTTGCTTTTTTTTTCACTACGGAGTTGATCTTTGAAAGAAAAATATGAGTTTAATGGGGCAAGACTTTGACATTACTGCTAAAAGCTCGTGATTTTCCATGGTTGAAGTATTAAAAGGAAATTTTACATACATTACTTATAAGAAAAATACACTTCATCCATGACTTTTTGAATATATTAGGGGGTCCAAAAAAGTATCATTACAATGTGTTTAAGTTGAGTTTAAGTTAATTGATTTATTAGATCGAGGATCTTCCAGCAATTCCATTTGATGCACCTGGGTTGTTTCTCTGTGCCACCCATTCTCTTATCCACTTTCTTTTGTTTTTTTTATACGTCTTATTGTCACCAATTCTTCATCTACTCTAGCAATTACCTGAAAAGGTTCCACCATTTCACGGTGGCTGAGGTATTCACTGTCACACTATCACATTGATTTCAATCCAACGTGTGAACAGAGACTGCCGAGGTAGTAAAACTCCCTCACTATCATGACTTCTACTGTCGTGACAGTACTGTCACTGTGTGGACAAGGCTTTATTGTTAACTTTAGGATATATCTTTATGGCTGGGGCAGTTAGTTGATGCTGCTAACGTTTTGGGCTTGATGTCTCCTCTGTGTGTCTAATCATTGTTCTCCAGAGTACTTGGTCAGGAAGTGTGCTAGTGGGTTCTAGTACGGGTGTTTAAGGCTTAGCAAAAACTATGTACCAAAGTAGTGAACCGCGGTTCAAATTCCGGTTGTGCTACAAGTCCATCAACCTTGACTTATTACAATATTGGCATAGTGTGAGTGATTTTGATGAAGCTAATAGCCCTTAGCTTGTTCTAGTCATTAGTTAACTTTTGAGGACTGGTGCCATTGCATTTTTTTAAAACCTATAATGCTTTAGTTGATAATCAAAAACTCAATTCATTACGTAATATTATTATTGAAGCAATATTAGTAAATAAATATTTGAATAATATTGTATATTTGTAAATTAAAAAAAAATTTTTTTACAATAATGTTAAATTGTTACAAAATATAGCTTATTATTAGAAATAAATAATATTGTAAGGTAATATTTTATTTTTTACTGTATTACAATATTACTGATTTCTTAATTCTACATTATCACTATTTTATTTTATTACAAAATATTAATCACGTTTTTGATCAACAGTTTTGCTGCAGTTTTACTTACATTTTTTGTTGAAAAAAGACTTTTCTTCCTTGAGTTTCTTCCTTCAATTCGTATTTTTATGTTTAATAGCGACCGCACGTGAATAACAAGTACAGAAAACTAAAGCAACGTGATAAATATTTTAAACACGTGATATAACTTGTAAGAACTATGCAATGTAAACATACGGCGGCAATGTGCCAGACGTACTAAATCATGACTGGCGCCGTTGCGTATTCACTACATTCCTGCATGGTACCAGTTAAAAATCCCGTATATAAGAAAATAAACATAAAAAAAAAGTTTGATAACATCATATCACGCAGCAGGAACTAATTGAGGAATGCTTGGAGGAGATCTGGCCTAACTACCGCACCGCACAGATTTTCTCCCACTTTTATCTTAAAATATACATTTTGATAAAAACTCGAAAAATTTGTGAAACCAAATAATAGATCTCTACATTGTTGTAGAAGCATTACACCAAAGATCACGAATGAAATATACATCACTTACTTTCTCTATCTATGTATTTAATAACTAGAAAAACTGTTACAGAAAAATTGAGAAAAATAAACATCTTTGTCCACCAAAGAGCATAAGAACCAAATTTATTTTCATAGACGCAAATTAAAAAGTATATATATTTGTTTATAGCTCAGAAATTATTGGTTCTATAAAACTATAGTTCAAATAAAATATTTGTATCTTGAATAGTACTACAACTTTACAACGATAAGATATTTGGTATCCTAAATAGTTATGGAAAAATTGTGCATATTGGAAAGTTTCCCTCGTGTAAAGTACATTTAATGTAATTTTCATGACTAAATTAGATTTGCCTTCTTGTTTATAGTAAAATAATAAAACTATGTCCAGATATAACATTTAATCAAAATCGTTAGGGCGAATTTCGAGAAGATCTTTTTTTTCTTCATTTATACCCTTAAGTAAAATAAGTTACCCTTAAATTTAGGGTGTTTACATATAATTCCAAAAAACCCTCAGGGAGACCTAAGGAAAATCCTAGATACCAAGGTATAGGCAAACGTATAAAATAGTTTCGCCTCTATCCCGAGATACAAATGGCATCGCGAAAAATACTTTTCTGGTTTGAGAGGGTCATGGAACGTCAACATTTATCAAAATCAAAAGTTCGAATTTTTTTTATAACAATACTTTCTCTGAGGTATAAGCTGGAAAGAAAGTAAAAATTACAACTGTTGCGAAAATGCAACAGTGCCAGTCACAGCAGGCTAAGTCCACACAACGTAATGAATGATACACTTAGCTGGTTTGTAACAGTGAGCTGTGAGGACTGGATGTGTGTGGGCTTATATTCCGAGAATAACTGACTGACTGTGTAGTCTGGTAGTCCCTCTATTTTCACGCAACACATCGGTCTGATCAGAATATAATATGCTCCCTTATCGTGTAATTTAGGAAAACATCACTTTACCCTTGAATAAAAAGATTACCGTTACAAACTTTTCAACGAGAACATCTATCGGAGCAACATTGGTTGGGGTTCATTCCACTGAACTTGGTAAAGGTGGATCTACAGTTGGCTTGTCATGCTCTCTCCAGGTAAATGCTGGCAACTTCTTAAAACACCCCTTGCCGTTTCTAGCGGGCTCTCTCCTTCATACCACCCACCATTCCTAAATATTAACCTAAGCTGATGAGGGCGATTTCCTTCAAAAATTTGTTTAAAACCTGGAGTATAGGATGTAGTTGATAATCTGGGCGTTTTCAACATGAACATTTGTTAATTTGTTTCTGTAACAAATGTTTTATTGTTCATGTCAGAGAAGCTCGATTCACATTTGTAGGTAGTTAAAATTAGAATGGCAAGTTTCTTACAATTTGGATAACTAAATATAAATTATTATTTTTCAGTTTAATTATTTACCGTGGGCCAGACTGACATCCTTCGCGGGCCGCCTATTGAGAACCACTGATATATATCAAGGGGTATATTATTAAGAAAATAAAAAATATATTTTTGGAGGTCTAGGAGGTAAGGGAAATGTAAATTTTCGTCAAAATCAAAGATGGTGAAGCACACTGAATTTGTTGAATTAAAATGGAAAAATGACCCTATTGTATTGTCTCAGTTTCTCAAATCATGAAAAATTTCATTTTTAAGCAATAACACTTGCAGACGTTGTCCAGTCAACTAAACGAATTAAAACAAATGTACAAGGAAATGACCAAATTTCATTATTTTTATATAAAAAATATGTTTTTATAGTTTAAAACCTCTAAGAATATAAGGCATTAAATAATAATATTAAAAAGTATTTCACTGTATTTTCTTATGACTGGCCATCATAAATTATTAAATAAATAAATGTTTTTTATGACTTAGAGAAAGAGCCATACCAAATTTTAGTTTAAAAATAAAATATTTTTTAAAAGTATTTTAAGACCGCGAACCATAAGCACCGCTTCCACAAAAAAGAAACATCCAAATGGTTTGTGTTTCAATAATGTAAAAACTGTTAAAATATAATTAAAAATAAATTGTTTGTTGTGAAAGTTTTTGACTTCCAAAAGTGGCTACTCAACATATCAGGGTTTGGCCACCTGGATACATGAGAGGGGGATCTGGTAGCTTCTGCTAGTTGTCAGTTACTACCACTCCTACGCAGGACGCGCTGCTAATTCAGTCGCGTCCGCTCGTAGAAACAATGTAGCGTCAAGCAGCACTGCAAGAATCGTTAGTGGAAATGACACCTTTCTAGTTTGCGCGTAACTAAAACACTGAGGCATATTATTGCAATCTCTATTCCCACTGTATGGAGTTTAGATTAATAAAATACCATGCACCACTTTGCCACACTCATTTGATCACAAGGGCCACATTGAACATTAAAAATACTGTGAGGGCCAAATTAATTTAAAAACCATCTATATTGTCATTATCTTAAAGGTGGAGATGTAGGGAACGCGAGATAAGGTAAGTGGTTTTGCAATTTTTGGATTAAAACTTTGTTTTATCAAAATAAATCAAACACTGCTTTAATACCATCAGAGTTTAATTTTTTGTCACATGGTGACCTCAACACTAATTTAATATTTGTCAAGGGTGACCTGGTGGTCTAGGGGTTAGGTGTCAGACTTCTGTGCTGGTGGTCGGGGTTCGATCCCCGGTCCCGGCACAGATTTATCTGATTGCCAAACCCTTCCTTCACCTCTGACAATAAGTGTATTAATCACGACTTGTGAATGTGAGGAATGCCAGGCCTCCACCGTGGTTCGGATTCCACGTTAAACTGTAGGTCCTTCAATTTCATCTAACAATCACCCTACCATTACACATTAGCGTAAGTGCGTATAACCCGAACGGATAGTAAGACGCGGTGTTAATATTAATAATAATAATAAACACGCATGCAGGGGATTTTTAACAGTTTTTATTGTCAGATGAATACATACTTCAATGGGATTCTAAACAAAAATCTCTACATGTGAATATGATTTCTTCCATCGGCCCGTCATATCACCGTATTAGTCATCTACAATCCACATTACGCCATGTGGTTTCCTCCCGCTTGAGCCGAGCTCTTACAATAAACCGCCGCCACAAACAAAATAGTTCATTGAATAATGATATGATTCATGAAGAAACAAATTAGTCAGAGTTCTAATAATAGTTTGGATAAAATTGATTATATAGTGATGAACACACGGTATCCGTCAGTAGGCTATTCCAAATGACTAGACCAACTGACCTTTAGGCCAAACGACTTTATGCCTATACTCACTTTTAGGCTAAATGACACCTGGACGTGGGAATCGAACCCGGCACCCTTGGCTTAGTGAGCCAATGCTCTAACCACTGGGCTATCCAGGAATCGTCCCGTGCCCAGGGTTATTCTCCACTCATATCTTACGGCAGAGTCTGTGATTGATGTGTGGAAAACGTAAGCTACAAATGTACGAGCTATCAGATAACGCAACCCCCATTGACTCAGTAGTTGGCATTTTGCTGCCAATTGTACGAATGGGCAATCCATCATGCCACCTGCCTAAAGTATTAAGTAGTCTTTGGAAACATTCGCTATGATTTGTTGAGAATTGAGATGCTACTTCATGCAGGAAGGCAATGCAGGCAGCCCTCTATCAGCACTAGATACCTGCGCCGACTTTGTACAGGTGTATTTTATAAAGAAAAACACGTCAGTACACTTAAAAGAAAGAACTCTTAAGTAATGTGTAACCCTTCCTTCACCTCTGACAAGACTTCTTGTGAATGTGGGGAATGCCAGGCCTCCACCGTGGTTCGGATCCCACGTTAAA
>CABFOV010008359.1:0-10491 GCA_902141375.1 Timema poppense
TTAGTATTCGAAAAAATATTTCTACAAAATATAATCAGGCGTTTTTAACTATTGTCAAGGGCCTTAGGATGTTTCTAAGGAAGAGGTGTTGTGGGTGGTGGGAGGCGCAGAAATTAGTTTTCGAGAAAAGATTTCTAAGAAAGATAATCAGGAATGTACATGCCCTAAAGTAGCTTGAGCTAACATTATGAAGAAGAGGAGACTGACGTCAGTTACAAAGCGATCGCAAAGTACATTTATTTAAAAATAAATATTGTCATTCTGATTCTAGCTTGGACTATTTCGATAATGTTAGTTAATGATTTCTAAACATACAAACACAATATTATAACAAAAATAATGTTATTCAAAATGAGCTGCCCCTTAAAGCCACCGCCGCCCCTAGGCCTGTGCCCAGTGAGCCTATAGTGTAAATCCGCTTTTGTTCCTAGATCATCGATAAGAAGAAGTATAGGTAGGAACCCACCCTTATTTTTCATTTCCGTACGATGAGTAGTTTCACTTAATTTATTGACACATTCTTGACGTCGATGTCCTTTCGTCAGACCAGATCCCATCTTGACTTTAGTATTCATCCTATTCACTACAACCCACACAGCAGCTTTCTCATTCAACTTTGAATCGGGTGAGCACTCTTTTCCAAGCTTTATCAGTAAGCTTTCGATCTGCAGTATGACGACCACACAGATATTTAAACTTGGAGCAGGCGATATCGTGGTTTTTACAAGCTCGATCTAACTTAATAACCTCATGATCACTTTAAAACTTTTCGGCTGTTGATACCTGTCCACAGTTCTGATAGCCGGGTGTATGCACCTCAGAAGTTAGTTTATTGATGATATTATTCAGCAGGCCACCTCCCTTTCTTCGCTTCATGACACGTAATGGAACGCATTTTTATATACAAGAATATTATGTAGTCATTCTAGTTGACATGCGGCTTGTGAAACAGACAAATTCGTTACCCGTGTGCGGTAAAGATTATGACGAGGGTAAGACCTTACCTTTAAAGACAATGTAAGTTTATACATGATACTATTAGCTGTATAATTTGCAGACCTTCAAATTGTGGGAAGAAGCATGCTATAATCAATCTGCTCGACGAACCGAACGGATTACGGTTCAAGAACGTGTACGTTTACTCTAAACCCTTACTAGCCTGAGTAGCAGCCTTAATCTTAAGTTCTTGAACTCGACAAAGATATGGGTTATTTCTCTTATTCCGATAACGAGGAAACCAATCCACCATCAGAGTTGAAACCTGACTCTGAATTCATTTTTGACGCCACTGCGTGCAATAAGTAGTATGAGATACATTACTATTTCGTCATGGGTAGACACAGGGCTATATACTGTTTCTATTTGTGTCAGACCTACTCATGAATCCCTAAGAAAACACTTAAAGCTAAATACAATCTCCTAATACTTTTTCAGGCTGGACTATACCAACTTAAAACACGTCTATGACGATCACTTGAACACGAATATGAAGTTCCAAAATTTAAGGAGATGTGATGTTTATGCTGGAAAACCAAGCACGAATGTCTAGTATCTAGCAAATATCATGAGCTCGAAAAGGAATAATACTTTTATATAGTCAGATGAATACTATCATAGTTTCTCTTTAATGCTAAGACAGAATGTCATCCATATCCTGCTCACTGTAATTTACGAGATTTGATCATTCTAACAATGTCTTGTGATCGGTTCAGGTGACATAACTCATTTTTATGTAACCTCCTCCTCTCCTCGGTAGCTTCATCACTTGTTTTCCTCATGTATGTAAAGAAAAGACGTTTCCCCTCCAGAGAGAACAGGTAAAATTATTATTTTGTATGTTCTGAGTGGAATAGTCAAAGAATACCACTACCAAATTTTGTTAACATTGGCTCACTCATTCAACAGTTATCACGGAAACAAAATTTGAACCCACTAACAAAATGCAAAATATTCAAATTAAAACAATTTCACTACACTGGGTCAACTTGTTTGGTGTTAATAAATTCAGGCCGTTCAATATATTTATACTTAGATAAAATAGATCAGCTAATAATTCAGATACAAGACTGTTTTTTTATAGCTTTGAATTCAAAATTCCCTGTTTATTAAAATAAAACAATTGTTTTGTGGGCTGTAAATGAATCACGAGCAAGATATAAGAATGGAGCTTCATAGATGTGACTCCCGGGATGTTCTTAAGATATATACCACATATAGAACAAAAAATGAAATCTAAAGGACATCAAAATTTTAAAACATTTAAATTGATGATCATTGCAAAATGAGGCTATTGTAAGTGGATATCACCACATGATTATGTACTTATACATAAATTGGTTTGGCTGGGCTATAGCATTATTTGTGGACTTGTAAAAAGGATTGGCCCTGCAGATTGAGAGCCAGGAAAACAGTGACAATGAGTAATATATACCCTGATTTTGGTTGGAAGAGCAGTAGAGAAAATTCAAACATATTTATTTGCGGCCAACTCTGATAATATTTGACTATATTATTTGTGTTATTTTATCGATATTAATAATATCTATCAATAGTAACATCTGAAGATGAAATGACTTTATGTATGAATATATTAACATTGTTTTAGTAACTTTAGTTACTAACTTCTACTGTTCTTCCTACCAAAATCATACTATACCTTTAAAGACTCTTATTTATATTGAAACACTTGTCGCAAACATCATATTTTGTTGTGATTGCCACTATGAGTAAGGAGATGATATTTAAGCTTGACCTTCATTTTGAAACACTTTCCACAATTGTTACAGTTGTATGGTCTTAGGCTACTATGGGTAAGTATATGATCTTTAAGATTATCCTTTCTTTTGAAACACTTTCTACAAACATCACATTTATATGGTCTTAGTAGTGTATGAATAAGGTGATGTTTTTTAAGATTGTCTTTTGTATTGAAACCTTTGCCACAAAAATCACATTTGTAACCTGCATGTACACTATGAATAGGGAGATGTTTTTTAAGATAATCCTTATTTTTATAACATTTTCCACAAAAATCACATTTGAGAGGTCTTTGTATACTATGAGTAACAAGATGAATTTTAAGATTACCATTTCTATTAAAACACTTTCCACAAATATCACATTTGTGAGGTTTCTGTCCAGTATGAGTAATTATATGAGTTTGAAGATATACCTTCATTTTAAAACACTTGCCACAAACAACACATTTAAAAGGCCTAAGTTCATTATGAGTACGGATATGAATATTTAGACGGCCCTTCGTATAAAAACCCTTGCCACAAACATCACATTTGTGAGGTCTTTGTCCACTATGGAAAAGGAGATGATTCCTAAGACTGCCCTTCATATGAAAACTTTTGCCGCAAACATCACATTTGTGAGGTCTTTGTTCACTGTGAATGAGGAGATGATTCCTAAGACTGCCCTTCATATGAAAACTTTTGCCGCAAACATCACATTTGTGAGGTCTTTGGTCACTGTGAGTGAGGAGATTAATTTTAGGGATACTTCTTTTAATAAAATGCTTGTTATAACCATCACAATTATATATTTTCTCATCTTTTTGATAAAGAATAGTATTTATATTTAGTTGGTCGTCTTTTAATTGGAATCCCATATTTTTATTGGTAGTATACGTGAAGTTGTGGCTTAATTCCATGATTTTATTTTCAGTAACATCAATAAAACTTTCATCCAAACACAATTCTTCTTTAAAACGAAGCTCTTCACACACACCACTAGCTGGTGCATTGAAAGATTTCTCTGGTTTTATAGTAGAATGAAGTACGGATTCAATGGTACTTTCCAATTTAAGTTGTGTTGAATGGCAATCTGGTTCATTCTGTAATCAATATGAATAACACAATTTATTTATTAAACACTAATCATAAAACATTTTAAAATTTTTAATTGTGTTTGTGAACATAAAATAATTCGTATAAAAAGTACACATTTCAATAAATGGAGTATTTACCGATGGGTCAACTCATATCTACTTAGGATAAATAAAAATACATAATACTAGTAAAACGTAAGAATTAAAAATAAAAGACTGGGGTTTTTTTACTTAATACATATTATGCATAAAATAAACTTAAAAAAATTGTAATTTTCGTTATTTTACCCTCTAGTAACTATTTTATACATTCAACCTGAAAAGGTAGTAAAACGCGGTGATAAAAAAATATATATCATAGGATTTTTGTTTAAATTTATTTTATTTTATATTAAAACTATATTCATTTGTTTGAGATATTTATCAGAAACTTTCTGAACAGACTGATTATATCAGCACAAAATAATTTCTATGGACAAGAGCTAAAAGACCTATCAATTTTTCCAGGAATAATATTTTCACACACCTTCTAGGTTTTTTTACATGCCCCAGTCAAAATGGGACCGTCGCCTTTGCTTCTCCTACGAAGAAAATTGTGCTATGAATTTTTATCGCTTAAGAAAAATCCGTCAACTTCAGAGTTTGAGCCCATGAGCATCGGGTCCTGAGGCATGCACTTTACCCCAAGACCACCGAGGAAAACAGTTTTATAAATCTCAAGTCAAATTTGGAGATCATTATTAATTAAATTAGTGAAATATTCCTAATCGTGCTAATAAGTTATCAATATGTAACCCCCGCTGATTAAATATGGTCTTGAAGTGAGTAAAATATCTAACTGTTGCACTATGTTAAAGAAAAAGAGCCTAAATGGGACGGATGAAGTACAGTATTATTATTCCGTTTTGTAGGGTTTTTAATGCATTAATACCTTTTAAAATAAAAACTCTATTATGGCCCCGTAGCCGTGTATAAATAGCTATCCCAAAGAACATAAATAATATAACTTTACCTTTATTTCTTCCTTGATGAAAGGAAAATTTAAATGGCCTAGTGCAGAGTTGAGGAATAAAACCTTGGACTTCTCATTATCCTCTTCCATATCTTCACACTTCATGGTTCGAGGTTTAACACTCAAACAATAACTGAAAGCACGATTACAAAAAGTAAATCCAACTAAAATGGCTTAACTAATGAATATGACTACATTTGGGTTCACTTACCTCTAATTGTGTAGATTGGAATAATATCAATCCTTATGATAAATTGTTATTTTACTCATTTTAATTCTAAAATTATATAATTTAATTAGTATAAAATTAACTAAAATCCACCTTAGTCGAGTATTTTTAAGAGTAACAAAACAACAATAAATTACTATTATAAGTCACGGATCATATGTCAGTCACAGATCTGTTAAAACACGATTCTTGCGTTAGAATGGTGTTTAGCTTTTTTCCGTATAGCGTCGTCTTTGGAGGCTTAGTAGCCAATTTATTTACTGACATTATTGTTAATTTCAATTTATATATAATATGCCGTGTGTCAGCTGTTGCGCGAGTGAAATAACACTGTTACGACAGTGAAATAACTGGACAAATATAATACAAAATAAAAGTACATAAAAATGTAGTTTAAAATATTAACTATTAAAAGATAATACAAACTACAAGGAAAAAAATTATTATCAAGATGCTGAATATTATTTTGTAAATTGTATAAGAAATAACTAATTGATGTGTATATATATATATATATATANACCGAAAAAATTACTAATAGATATGGTACTATCTTCTTTAATTTAGCTTTATTATATATAATTACTAATTTTAAAAGATTAAATTAGCACGTTATATTTGAAAATAATTATTATATATATAAACTATCTGGAAATTAATGTTAATCTTATAACATCCCCAATTACGTCTTCACGTTCTCCTAAAAGTCCTAAAGGAATATCGATCGGGAAGGCCCCATTTCATAATATAATACTACTGTATAGTAGTATTTTGGCAGTATAAACGGATTTCTACAACAGTAATAGGAAGTTGCTTCTGCAAATTATTCTTTTATCTTACCAAAATAATAATGTAGGGTAGGAATCTTCAATGAAAAAAGACCTTTCAAAGGGGCTTCCTTCCAAAATCCTGGTATATATTAGCCTACATCAACTTATTTAAATAAACAATTCATGGGTTCTATATCTTTTACAAAGTTGAATGCAGACAACAGCTCGAAAATTTCTGCTTCAGATGTCCACACAGTTATATTGTAGATATCAATTATAAATAAGGGAGGTATCAATGAATCCATCAACTTGCATAGCCATAAATTTTACACTGGAATTATTTTTTACAAATACGTACCTACACATGTTCAGTTCATGTCTCCTTGTCTTACTCAATTTTAATTTAATGTTATTTTTTTATATAGGTAAACAAAACATAATCATGATGATAGCACTTTTCTGTTGAATTCTAGTCTTTCTCAAATGTATTATCTCTCAAAACTACAGGCACAGATAAGATGGGTAATAGCAAGTTAAAAATTTTCATGTGACTAATTTTAGAAATTTAATGTATCAACAAAGTTTAATCCCGTTTGAAACTTGGCAGTTGTTCATAACTACATTTTTGGATTTTTAACCTTTAAAACATGTGTTTTAGGAAAACACTAAAATTAGGAGGAAAAATTAGCATCATACCTGACACAAAACTAAACATTTTAAACAAAATTGGTGTAACTGGCCAATCTATAACTTTTTTTTAACCATTAGTTCGCTGAAAACAAACTTTTTGTATCAACTGATTTGAGTTCAAACTTGACAAACGATTAGTTTGGATTTCTCACTATTTTTGACTTTACGTTCCTAAAATAAAAAAAGTCAGATTCTACTCAAAACTCTTCAGTCTAGTGTTCTTCTAAAATACTTTGCCAAGTTTATCCTAATTTTAACAATTTTATCCAGGAGATGAAATTTATTTTAGCACCGTGCCCTAATGCCAGTTTGGATTTTATGCTAATATAAAAATTACCCTAGTGGTTTTAGGGATAATGAAGATTATATTTTTAGGAAGTGTACACCCATTTAAGTGGAGACAGATTGAAAACCCTTTTATAAAACCACCCTCAGTACACCCGACTGAATCTCAAACCTTGATCTCCCTGTCATCGGGATTGTAGTCTACTGCGAGAGTACCGCATCAAATCACGTGGTTACCATATCTGCTTATATGCAAACAAAAAAATATGGTTTAATTTATTGAATTTTTCTGTTTTGTTCATACATTGATTTTCCTTAACTTTACAGGGCAATAACATTTCCCACAAATAATGTGTCTTGTGAATTTATGTTCACCAACTCATTACAAATGGTGGGATCATTTTTAACTTTCTTATTACGCAGACAGTATTTTCCTATAAACCGGCCACAGCTATATAGATTTACGGGACATGGCCATTGTAATACTTAAGCCAACAACAAATTTTCCTATAGGTTAAGCACTAGTTTTAGGTGAAAATAAGCATTTGGAAGTTTCGCTAGAAAATCTTGTATGAACATTGATGGCAGTTTTCTTCACTAAAGATATATGTTAAACCTAGGGAATTCTAGTCTTAATTGTTCCCCCACTGGCTTCAGGCGGTGGTCTAGACATGTCACGTGGACAAGAGAGAGGGAAAACACCTTGATTAGGCCTAACTAAATTCTAGTCTTAATTGTTCCCCCACTGGCTTCAGGCGGTGGTCTAGACATGTCACGTGGACAAGAGAGAGAGAGGGAAAACACCTTGATTAGGCCTAACTACATAGAAGGAGCCATGTAGAAAATCACATATGTAAAAGCTCGTAGCAACTTGTCTACATTAGGATTGACAATTTGTAATCCCTACGTTTGTTTGTTCTGGTCAGAACATTTGTGGTTATCGTATGAGCTCTACATAGATGGGTCATCAGTTCCAAGTATTCCAGAAAATAAGATTACTTTTGTACCACTCTAGGCCGTCAGTTGTTTTGCCTACGGAAATCCACAATGGGAATCTCCTCAGTGTTGCCATAATATGAAGCATTGTTTATCATACGTAAGTTAGTAAAGTTATCTTGTAGATTCACCATCGAATTAAATGTAATACAAGAGAAGAATGTACAAAATATAAAAGGGTGGGGTTACACAAAATAAAGCCCTACAGTTATCATGTGGTCTACATCTATTTTCCACATTCTATTACCGCACATATTCTTAAGAATTTACTTGAACTAACTATCCGTTCTGATCATGACAATAAATAATTAAAACTAATTCTATAAATTGGCAATTTTTAAGTGAAAATAAAAAAATATTTATAATTAACTTATTAGAATATTTCAAATAAATATTAACACTAGCAATGCCATATTATGCTTATTTAAAACAGATGCAGTGATTAATTTTTTTAATTTCCTAGTAGTAGTTTAAAAAAAAGAAGAAATATAAGTTAATCTTTAAAATAGTGCCCAAAATATGTATAGCTTTAAATAAACTACTATGCGTTAGGGTTTATATTGATTTACAAGTGTAAACTCGGAAAGCATAGTGTTGAAACTTTATATATTGGAGATATCACATCTTTCTACATCATTATACGATCTCTGGGATTCCAATTACCTAATTGCATGCCCATAGCATCTCATTCTTACTTTCTCTACTATTTAATATACCCCAACATTCCCATAACATACTCATACATCTCATTATAGCTTCCTCCACTATCTAAATATGTAGTCCAACATTCACATTACATGTCCATACCATCTCAGTCTTGCTTCCTCTACTATCTCATGTACTCCAACATCCTCATTACATGTCCATACCATCTCAGTCTTACTTCCTCTACTATCTCATGTACTCCAACATCCTCATTACATGACCATACCATCTCAGTCTTGCTTCCTCTACTATCTCATGTACTCCAACATCCTCATTACATGTCCATACCATCTCTCTCTTACTTTCCCTATGAGATGCATGTCCATTTAACTAGGCTGGAAAATTAAAGGATCACAAGGATAATAATGAAGACGAATGTTGGAGGGAAAATACAGCAAAGAAGACCAAGAAAGGCCTAAGAGGACAAATTTACAGCACCGTACGCGGAATAGGAGATTATACGCGAGTAAAGGAGGAAGAATGGTGGAACTACAGAGGATGATGAATGCATTTTACTAAACTGACCCAGCTACAGGCTGGAAACAAATGATGACGAACTGGAAGAAGGATGTAATATATATATATATATAATATGGTGTAACTAGTCTTGAAGAATGTGTTTATGTTCCAGGTTAGACCAACAGCTTAACATGCTCCACATCCTGTACGACCCACCATGGACTCGTATTGGCCCCTACATCGTCGGCATGGTGACCGGCTATCTTGTGGTGAAGCTAAATGGTTGCTTACCCCTCAACAAGGTTAGTACTCACTGGGTAATGTAGGGATGGGAAACTCGCAGCTTTCTTGATAAATTACCCTTTTTAAAACCGTATGTATTTTAATTAACTAAAACAAAAAAAATATTTTTTTAAAGCAGAGCATCATAAAAATTTACGGTACTTTTCATTCTATCCATCTATGGTTGATGCACTATCGTATTTTGGCCAAATTTACTGTGTTTAATGTGTGAAATCCGAGAAGTGGCATTTAGTCTTTCCATGCCAAAAGGTACCCCACCCTTGGTTTAGTGGCTATTCAGACATACTTTTGTTTTCCACGCTTATGGTACAGTTAAACCAGATTATTAATTCTTCAGGCAAAGTTTCTGAAGATCTTGGAGTTAATTGTAACAATTCAGATTTTAATATGTAACTTGTAGCTCTTTAAAGAAAACCTCTTTTCACTGATTACTTCAGGTCCTACATTTTGTTATTTGGAAGAATTTACGTGAAAGAGGAAAAGGAACAACTGAAAGGAACAATACCTTTTACATATATGACAAAATGTACCTCAAAAAGTGAAGTATTTATCTTTATTTCTCTTACAGTGCACAGTAGCGCTAGCCTGGATAGTCGGCTCAGTTTTCAACTTGGCGCCACTGTTTGGTCTGTATGATCGCGACATCAGCCCATTCACTGCCGCCATCTATGTGGCGCTAAGCAGAACTGCATGGGGAATAGGCCTCTCCTGGCTCATAGTGGCTTGCTGCACCAACAATGCAGGTGTGTTTGTGTTCAACAACATGGATGATTTACTATTCATCATCACCACGGGTACCACAGGCAGTTTTTTTTTAGGGTCCAGAGAGTAGACTGCTGTTGTTTGTTTCTCGAGTAATTATGATAAAAAATGCCCTGACTGTTTCATGCAAGGTTTCATCAACCGCATCCTGTCGTTCCCCGGCTGGGTCCCAATGTCCAGACTCACCTACTGCGCCTACCTCCTGAACCCCATGTTGATGGGCTCTGTCAACCTGGGTAGAGAGACAGCCATGCACATCGACTTACTTCCTTTGGTGAGACGATCAATGTTAGACCGTGCGTGTGAATACATGCTACAATATTCTTTATGATTTTTACTCGCTTCATTGGTCGAATGAGCTAAGGCGTTACACTTGCAATGGACTGAAATAACAATGACATGGAGATTGGAGTTCAGATCCCAGTCGGGTTTAGGCGTATTAAGG
>CABFOV010008360.1:0-11493 GCA_902141375.1 Timema poppense
TATCTGGCGAACCAGGCCCGTAACCACGTGGTACCACCACACACGTGACCTTGGCTAATAGATTCCAACTGTTCTTTGCTCGCCCTTACACAGGTCGCTTGGAGTCTCAACGTACAACTCGCGGAACACTACAGACACACGTGCTAGAGTATTATCGACAAATAAAGAGTTTTTGTGCACCACGTCTTACTACTACTCCGAACTATCCGAATATTTACAGATGGGCCTATTTGGGGAAGAGATGCCCATAAATGGCAATAAAGGGGGATCCAGCCCACACCCCGAATCACTTTGAAATATTTACTTCTTTTATATTTGTTAAAAAATGTTATGTAAAGATGAAATAGTATTTTTGGGATTTGGCTGCAATTTGTTATTTAACATCTTTGAATCATCAATATCAACGTTAACAGAGATAAAAAAAAAGATAAAATATAGATTTACTACCATTCCCTCTTCAACAGATTTATTTTCATTCCAAGCAAACGGGTAGTAAAATAAACTTGTGAAATATATCATGTTTCTTCTTTTTAAAACTTTCATCTACATCTAAATTTTATTTTTCACTAATTTTTCATAAAAAAATTGGCTCTTCAAAATCAGAGCAGAGCAGATGCTCTAAAATCTCACCCCACAAGGTTACATCCCTGAATATGTATCTCGAGGAGGAGGAAGTGCTACACCCCCGGCATATGAAACTACAATCTACCCCCATTTGGAAAACCCCCATGGGCGCCCTTGGATGAGAAAGGTATAATTTAAAAGAAATTATACCCGAATATGCGTGGAGATATAGGGAAAAACCACTACACCTGGCCTGAGATTCGAAACCCAATCCCCGACAACAGCATTCCAGTTTATTGCGGGTGTTGCACCTTAGACCACGCACCCACACTGAAGCGGGTCGTTGTGAACTAAACAAACTCTTGGTAGAGGACGTACTCCAAATAAAAATGCATTTTTGTGATTAAAATGTTACTGTAGAGACACTTTATTGATAATATGGACAAAAAAATAGCCGCAATGTTTTAAATCTAATTAAAATCTTTTTCATATTTTAACAGCACCCCTTGGGGACCATCGGGGCCATCCCTTTTGAAAACATTTATGTAGACGAGCATATATTTATAGTAGTGGCGACACCGAAAATTTACTTCTAGGACGGGAAAATAGAAATAAATGGAATAGTGTACCGAACAGACCTTTTCGTTCCTTTGCCTAAAATTGGAGACATTTGTAAGATGTGTGAAATGAAATAATATTCAACGTTGCAGAAATATTTAAGAAAATGAGCATTGCATTCCATAAAGAAGTAGAAGTACACACTGTAATACAAACATTTTTAGAAACAAGGAATATCGCTGTTTCCTAAATAACATTTTAATTATTTCCCAATTTCCCAGACCTTCATTTAAAATATTTTTTGTGTAATTTATCGTTTAGGTTTGGTGGAAATAAATTTCAAATTAAAATTTATTTTTACTTTCAATAATCCTACAACTTTTCAATGGTAAATTATTTCGTATCTCAAATAGTTGCAGATATATTAAAATTGGAGATATTCGCTCTCTAAATAATTTTCCCAGAAAAATTAGATATTCCATTCTGTTTGTAATGCTAATCTATGCCTGGCTCAGAGTTTGAATCAAAATCGCTAGAGCCTATTTTAACAAAATTGATTATTTTATCTTTTTGTCCTTAAGTAAACTACCCTTAATTTAAAGTTTATATATAATTTTTAAAAAAACTCTGTGGATTCTTATGAAACTAAACACAAAAATTATATTCTGATACAGTTTATTTCTTTCATTTATAGCTCCCTTACAAAGGCCCTACGTAATTTATACTATTTTTTCAGCACTGCGTCTTACTACCCGTTTATATTATACGATTATGTATTAATACGCTAATGTTTTTAAGGATTAGGAAGACTATATTTAGAGAAAGCGTATCCGTATTTGCGTGGTGGGAGAGTGGAAACACATTTAGAAAAAACCACCCTCAGTACACCCGAGTGAGAGTTTAACCTCAATCTCCCCGTCATCGGCGGTCTATTACTCCTGTCTACTGTGAGAGTACTGCGTTAGACTACGCGACCACCTAAGTGGGCTTTTAATATTTATTTTAATGAATGGTAAGGGCTCAATTTAAGGGCTTCATATTAGTTATTCATTCTATCAAACGATTATATTAATTAGGATGGACACACTTTCTAAAAATCTAATGTGTTGTAGATAAAACTATGAAGGTCATGTCGACCTTGGTGGTCATGGGGTAAAGTCCTCGCCTCAGTACCCGATATTCGTGGGTTCAAACTCAGCCAGAGTCGACAGATTTTTCTTGAGAGATAAAATTCATAGCACAACTTACTTCGGAGGAGAAATAAAGCCATTAGTCCTATGTCGATTGTGGCATTAAAATAACTTTGAGATGTATGTAAAAATACCTTTCCGGAAAAATTAGTTGTTCCTTTCGCTCAATGAAATTTCAGTGTTCTGATATAATCAGTTGGTTCAAAGAGTGCACGTTAAATAGTCCTACCTCAAATGAATATTTAAAAAATGCTATTTAATTATTGTAAAAGTATCAAATGACTTTTTAAAATTTACCGTACCTATCCTTGCAACACCGTAATTACCTTAGTTTTCCAGGTGCTTACCAACCCTGAGTAATGCTCATTTTAAAGTGACCCCACTCAAATGTTACAAGCCCATAAGCAATTAAAGTTGCCTTACAAAGGAACGGACCTCATTTAAACCTTTCCTTCTCTCCATTTATCCCCATACCACTCACATGGAACTGAAACCCTATCAAGACCACAAGCCGACATCGCTTTTGAGCGAGCCTCGCAGATAATTGGTCGGAGATTGGCCACTAGATGAAGTTCACATTCACCCTTCTTCCCTCACCGCTCTCCGCAACGGGCCCTCACCCGGTCTTTTTGGACTGATAATATATTATAGACTTGCGTGGTTTTTGGCGCACAAAGACACAAACACACACTCAAACACACACACATACAAAATTCTCTGGCAGGGGTATCATAGTTGCCAAAAGGGATGAAGCCCTCCTACAAACGACAACAAATACAAAATATTAATGTAATTTTACAACCGCAAGATTTTTTATTTAGCACCGCGTCTTACTACCTGTTCGGGTTATACGCTTTAAGTACTAATTACTCTAATGGATTAGGAATTGGGAAGGTTGAATTAGAGGAAGTGAACCCGCATTAGCGTGGAGGGAGAGTGGAAAACCATTTTAGGATAAACCACCCCCAGTTCACCCGACCGAGATTCGAACCTCGATCTCCCCGTCCTCAGCAGTCGAGCTCAACACGACAAGCGCGTTAGCCAACTACGCCACCGAGGCGGGTAAGATGTTTTTAACTTCGTCATTAACCGATCGTAGGAAATGCTATTTGAAAATGCGTCTCTCTTGGGGCAGAAAATTATTAAACGCCTTCCAAGATAAATTTTAGCCAAGAGACAGGCTTTAAAGTGGGAGTCTAGGGAACTTGAGTTAAGGGCAGTGTTTTTGCGGTCTTAAAGCAACATTTTATTTTGTCAAAATAAATCAAATACATATTGCTCCAGTAGAAACAGAGAGTTTAATTTTCTACACATGTTGTTATCAATAGTTCTTTATTTAATACCTGTCACTCGCATAGCGGCATTAGATAAGAAACATTTTAAGTGAACAGAAAACGTTGTCATTAAATTCTAAGACACACTTGACAGATATTCAACAACTGTTGAGGTCATCCTGTGGAGAAAATTAAACTCATTCCTAAGGGAGAATAATTTGATTTATTTTGGCCAAAATAAAGTTTTGCTCTAAAAAAAAGACAAAAAAAACCCTGCCCCTTTCATGCGTTCCGTACATTCCCACGACCCTTTCTTCACCAGCGTCCAATGAATTATTTCAGGGGCGTACCAGAGGGAAAGTGGAGAGGGAAGGAGGTTAAACCCCCATTCCCACGAACATATTTATAATAAAGTATTTTCGAATTTTCACTCAACGCCTAGATAATTAGATTATTATTATTATTATTATTATTAGCACCACGTCTTACTACCCGTTCGGGTTATACGCACTTACGCTAATGTGTGATGGTAGGTTGATTGTGAGATGAAATGAAGGACCTACAGTTTAACGTGGAATCCGAACCACGGTGGAGGCCTGGCATTCCGCACATTCACAAGATGTCTTGTCAGAGGTGAAGGAAGGGTTTGGTAATCAGCTAAATCTTTGCCGCGACCGAGGATTGAACCCCGGCCGCCAACACAGAAGTCTGACACATTACTCCTAGACCACCAGGTCACCGAATTCACATTAGAGTGTGGTGTTAATTTCTGTCAAGGCCATAGCCGGTGCGGGGTTGTTTGTGGCAGTCAACCCCACTACCCCAAAATTTTATCAACAATATATGATTTTATTTATGGTTCAAACAATATCAAAATTAAGATACAAGTACAAATTAGGGGGCTGTGTTACCATAAAAAGCACTTCAGAGAGATTCTAGAGGGGTGTTTATTTAGAATTTTTCCTAGCCTTCTGCAGTTAGGGGGTTATGTTACCATAAAAACACTTCAGATAGCTTCTAGAACTGTTTACCATTTATAATTTTTTCTAGCTTCCAGCAATTGAGGGAAGTGCCTACCAACCCCTCCCCCCTGAAATTATTTGCTGGCTATGGCCTTGATTGCTGTCTAACCATATCAGACTGTCAAAATATAAAAATACCTTGAGATTTTTTTAACATGCTCATTCTGAGCATACAAACCATATCAGCACATGACTTAACATCTAATGAACGAACACAACGCCTAGCCGTAAATGCATCCTTGTGTATGGGAAAACCACTGCACCAACAATAAATGTTTCATCATCGCTGGGAATCGAACCCAGGACTCTTGAGTCAGTAGTTGTGAACATTATCAACTGAGCCGCAGCTAACATAACTTGGTTCTTAGTGAATCATATTTCACTGCGCCTTTGACCTTTATCCAAGAGTTATTGAACCCGTAAACCGCACACAACAGTATCTAAGTGTGTAGTATGTAAACACATTTTTTTAACATTTTTTTAACTGATAAAGTTTATTATTCATTATTAAAATTACAAATAGGCCTACACATATTGTTATAGAAGGACAATTTTGATGTAATTGTGTTTAAACCAGCTTAAAGGCAATATTTGTAAATATTGTCTTGGTAATTGTTTTATAAACATATAAATTTGTCATAATGTAAATCTTTTGAATAAAAATTCATAGAAAAATACTATCACAAATTATAGCAAGAATGTATTAATCACAACTTTTGAATGTGAGGAATGTCAGGCCTCCACCGTGGTCCGGATCCCACGTTAAACTGTAGGTCCTCAATTTCATCTCACAATCACCCTACCATTACACATTAGCGTAAGTGCGTATAACCACGAACGGGTAGTAAGACACGGTGATAATAATAATAATAATATCGCAAAAAAATGTGTCTAGTATTCATTGCAAAATTTGGTATACTGGACAACTTAGTTTTGTTACAAGAAATACAAAGTTATCTCAATAAACAGTAGGCTTTATATGTTAAACAAATAAATTATTAGTTGGATTGTTTTTAAATACATAGCTTAATAATATGCAAAGTTCTTTTTCTTCCCAAAATGTTAATGGGGCTAACGAAGCTGTACCTCCCAACGTCCCTCATACATTATATTGTAGCTACTGGAAGAACTTGAACAATATCTTCCGAAAAATATATTCCATATCTACTACTGATATATTATTGTCTATATCATCTTGCCGAAACATTGTCTTACTTGTAGCAAGACACTTAATTCTCATTACTTGAAATTTATTATTTGGAAGAACTGCTTATATGATGCAGACATAAAGAAATTCCTTTTGTTTGCTATATGCAAACTTTAAGAACGTATGTGCCTGCTGTGACATTATGGATTGATTTGATACATCAGCGTCACCAATGTATTAATATGTAGTTTATTCTATATTTCCATAATATGCTGTTCTTATAAGTGTAAACACTCAAAGGGCCTATAGACTTCTGTAGGGCCCAACACATTTGTTATTCCGTAACAGTAATTTGTTAGCTCTATAACGTTTTAATAGATTAAAAAAATGGTAATAGAAGAATATGGGATTGTGTATAGGAGGAATACAAAGAAAGGTGCCTAAACAAAGCATTTGCATTTGTACTATTTTAGAGACAATGCTAACTAAACTATAACAAATGTTACGGAAGGACATTATAATTTTTTGGGAGACTTGTAGCATATTAGGTTAGTTAATTATTTTTCATTTTTTTTATATAAAGACAATAAACTATATTAAGTGGAAAAAGACAAACTCTCGTTACACATAAAATGAAAATAAGCTTTATAAAATGAATATGATATTTATAGTAAGAAAGAGCAATTAATTAGCTACATTTTAAAATTTTGATGGGTGACTTGGTGGTCTAGGGGTAAGGTGTCAGACTTCTGTGCTGACGGCCGGGGTTCAATCCTCGGCCGTGGCAAAGTTTTATCTGATTACCAAACCCTTCCTTCACCTCTGACAAGACATCTTGTGAATGTGGGGAATGCAAGGCCTCCACCGTGGTTCGGATTCCACGTTAAACTGTAGGTCCTCCATTTAATCTCACAATCACCCTACATTACACATAAGCGTAAGTGCGTATAACCCGAACGGGTAGTAAGACGCGGTGCTAATAATAATAATAATAATAATAATAAAATTTTAATCTTTGTCCCTGATCACCATGGCTTCACCCTTATCTCAATCACAGCAAACAAGTAGAAATATCATAAAATACGTTACTTTTAAATGACACGCGTGAGGTTATATTTATGAGGAATCTAATATCTTTTTTAGCACCGCGTTTGTAAAGTTATACGTCTATGTACTAAATACGCTAATAGGTTAAGGATGAGTAAGATTATAAGAATGGGTACCCACATTCACGTAGAGAGAGAGAGTGGAAATTCACCTTAAGTACACCTGGCCGGGATTATAACCTAAATCTCACCATCATCAGCAATATAGTTTATTGCGATAGTAGCGACTTAGATCATGAGGCCACCAAACCGGGTGAATCCACTCTTATAGCAAAGAATTGAGGGGAGCAATTCAAAGTGTGATAAGAGCCTAAATACAATTTGCATAGAATGGAGCTATTAGCAATTTTGTGCACGTTATTGGTCAATTTCTTCTTGGCCGAGTGTGTTATTTAATAGTGTGATTGGATTGTGCTAAGTCCTAGCATTGTCGCTGTGTACGAACTGATAGCATGCATCATGGGTGGTGGAACCAGGGGAAAGGGCACCGGAGGCACTGCCCCCTGGAAATACCCCCCCGCCCCCCGTCCATATATATTTCAAATACTCTGATATTAACGAATTACAAGCTAAAAGATGGCCTTGGATCAAACTCCAAATGACTTTGAGATGCATTGAATTTTCAAAAATTTGCCTGAGAATACAGCCTCAAATAGCCTCATCTACAGTAGCCCCATGGTTTCTTTGGTGCTGACTGACAGCTGACGGCTTTGAAAAGTTACCAGACCAAATTATGAATCCCTGCGCCGAACCATATGATCTGCAAAAACATGTGTTCAGACACTGTCACTTCCGACATTCAAAATTTAGGTATATACCTAAATGTTGACTGTCAGAAGTCAGCTCTGAGCTGTCAGTCAGCACCAAAGAAGCCATGGGGCTACTGTAACTATCAGAAAAATTCAGGCGAGGAGCACTCAAAATAGCTTCTAGAATCATAAAAAATTTCAAGAAAAACTCAGGTAAGGATCATATACATAGCTTCTAGAAGCATCCAAATTTGATTGTGAAGGGAATACGGGTGGAAAGCAACTCCCTAAAAAAATAGGTTTTTCCTTGTCCCCCTCCTACCCCCTTTCTCCTTCACAAACAAAAATAAGGTTCCACCGTCACTGGAATGCATTTAGAAGCTTAGTGATTATTCAAGAAGATGTTTTCGTAACCGATTATATGTTCTAACTACAGGAGGTTTCGCTCGCTATCGACCCCTGAGTTTCCCTTAAGCTTAGTAAGCACTTGGAAACATTGTTGGCTCAACTGTTACCCTACTGTTTCACAACTGTTGGCCAACATGGGAAACAGATTGTTGGCAAACATTAAAGAAACATTGTTTCGTGTCCAGACTACAATGATGAAATATTTGTTTATCGTACTGAGTTCAGATGCATGAAAGATGCCTCTTGAGGATGCTGCTGCTATGGTGCTTTGTATGTAGGTAGTTATGAGCTGTTTTAAAAGACAGAAAAGAAGAAAACGATGTTGGGCTCGTGTTCATTTACACTAACTGAAAAGTGTCCACTTATTTTACTAAAAACATCCTGTGTGGTGACCTGGCGGTCTAGGGGTAAGGTGTCAGACTTCTATGCTGGCGGCCGGGGTTCAATCCTCGGTCCCGGCATAGATTTATCTGATTACCAAACCTTCCTTCACCTCTGACAAGACATATTGTGAATGTGGGGAACGCCAGGCCTCCACCGTGGTTCGGATTCCACGTTAAACTGTAGGTCCTCCATTTCATCTCACAATCACCCTACCATTACACATTAGCGTAAGTGCGTAAAACCCAAACGGGTAGTAAGACGCGGTGCTAATAATAATAATAATACCATCCCGTGTTTTACGCAATTCTTACAGTCCTCAACTGTCACATCCCACAACAGTGTATTTGTATGAAATATTTTTTATCAGTTCCAGAGTTGTTTTTTTTAATGACCACGACATGACAAAAGGAGATCACAGTAACTGATGTACTCGGTGTGAAGAGAGGAGTCAGACTGACCCACGTTCCTTGTTGTCGGAAATGTTGGACAACAATGTTTGCAACCCAGTTGAAATGGATCACGGGAAACATGTTTTCCTCGCTGGGAAACACAAAAGCAACACGAGAAAATGTTGCCCAACTGCTGGGCAACAGTTGGGGAAACAGTTGGCCAACCTAGGTTATAAAGTTGTTTTGAAATACTTTTTAATAGCCTATTTACCAATTTCAGATTTGTAATCAGTAATTACTCATGCCCAAGGCTACTATGCGATTAAGAGAGGGTTATTTACAACATTATTAACAACAAATTGGCGCTGAAGGGGGTAATAAGAGTGTAATTAACCACATTACCACCACAACTGTGTGATAAAGAGCGTAGATTAGATAGGGATATTTTCATATTATTTAACGGAAATATTGGTTTAGAAGGCTGTAGTTTTGAATCGCGACAGTTCATTTCCCCCCTCAACAAACATACAAAAAAATGGCGACAAGCTCATTTCCTTACGACAGACAACACTACACAATTATTTAAAACGTATAGAAGAAGAAGAAGAATCAGAGTAATTTAAATTAGCCTTTTAGACACTGTCGTAAAAATAAAACCAGCATTTAAAAAAATAAGCGAAAGTTACCTAATAAAATACATTTAAATTTAATACAACAATTACCAGAATCGGTGTATACACCGGCTAAGGCGTCAACCTATTCTAGTTTGTGGGTAACGGAGAGGTCAGGATTCGATATCCACCCGGGTACACTAAAAGCAATTTTTCCTAAATTTTGTTTCACTCCCCCTCCACGCAAATGTTATTACATTTACTCAAAATTCTACCTCCCTAAATATTTACCGTAATATAAAAATACGCGAATGAGATGAGTAGTAATAAACGGTTCATACACTCGCATACAAAAGTTAAAAATGGCAAGATTTTCTTCGTTACGCTAGTGGAAAATACCTAGAGTCTGTTCATGATAGGTTTTTACCTGAATGACAGAGTTAAAAAATCATATGTTTAGGTTTAGGGTTGCCAACAACTGTAAAGATCTTTGTTTTGTTATAACTGTTATATTTTTTAATTATGTTCTATTTTACATTTAAAATAAGGCAAACTTAAATTTTCTCCCACTATTTCATTAGCTTTAATAATTTCTTTTTCATCCAATAGGAATTTTTTAAACATAATTAAAAGTACTTTTATTCATTTTGGAATATTATGTGTAATATAATGCTTACACTAATACCTTTTAATACAGGCATCGCATTTACTTAGAAAAGAGAAAATACTTGTCATTTCTTTAGAATTATATGATACATTGTTTTATGGTATTTAGGAAAATTTAATTAAATTAAATGTTTTTATCCATTGCGTGGGTGCATCAATGTGAAGAGCTTGTTTACGTCATGTTCAACCACAAGGTTTAAATTCGTCGGTCGCCATTTTGAAGCAATGTTTGTTAGACCTTTAGTGAAAGTGATGTGAATAATAACTTTTTTAAGTGTAATAAAACGATAAATAAGCTTTGTGCCCGACCTCAAATAAATATAAATAATATTGGTCTAAATTACATTGGTTAACTATCACATTCATGCATTACCATATTCTTTCATTACAGCTATCCAAAGTGACAGATGTCAGCTGTTGGCGTAGGGATACATTATGTATGGACTATTTATATTAACTTTTTGAGCTGTCATCCAAGCAAACTAAGGTGGTGAATGTACTATAACAACCCTGCGATGCGATGGAACACTCATCTCAAAACAACACAATCCACTTAAGTCAGCTTCGGTGGTACAAAAATAATCTTTCTGAGGGTTTAAAAAAATTTAAAATCGAGATACAGTCTTTAGAGGCCGTCAACAGCTGAGAGCTGCTTCAGGAAGACGCGTCAGCTGTACAAGACGCGAGCTTCCACGACGGCAACCCTCCCGCCCACTCTCCGCAGCCCTTTTCATACAAGATTTCCTTTTCATCGACCGGGAGATAGTTCTTGTGCGTTATAAACGACAAACAAACACGGCAGCCACTGCTCGTTTTGACCCTTAGCGCGTGTAACTAAAGTCAGAGCACCATTAGAACCTTTTAGGAGATGAAATGAAAATAGTTTTACCAACACGGGCAAAGATCAGTATATATATATATATTCTGATCTTTGCCCGTGTTGGTACAACCACGGTAATACCTATCAAAAAACGGCTCTGGAATTACATTAGCTTACATCCACTTGAAAAGAAAACTCACTGGAGGCTTGGAGGTGGAACCCCCAACGAGCAAAGCAAGTGTGTGCCATTTAAATGTTTTTTTTGGGGGTTAAAAATGATTTTTTTAAACTTTTTGGAATGTTCCCGTCGGTTACAGGCTAGAAGCTAGAAGTATGCCAAATATCAAGTTTCTAGCTCATCTGGAAGTGGGTAAACATTAATGTCAGTGAGTCATTCATGCGGTTTTATAGTAGTATAATAATGTATATATACACACACACACACATGTAATGATTCACCTCATTTGTCAAAATTGGCAGCTGAATAAAATATGTTTTATCATAGGAATACATTAATTAAACTCTTTATATGGAAATCACCCACCTCGGTGGCGTAGTTAGCTAACGCCCTAGTCGTGTTGAGATAGACTGCAAAAGCCGGGGGG